>PVHY01000297.1:64603-263641 GCA_004024945.1 Uropsilus gracilis | reverse complement strand
TTCCTTCCTTCCTTCCTTCCTTCCTTCCTTCCTTCCTTCCTTCCTTCCTTCCTTCCTTCCTTCCTTCCTTCCCTCACCTTGTCACATTGTTTATTGTAAGCTTTGGCTGGTAATAAATCAAGAAAGGACTTTGGTGATACCTGATCACAAAAGTTTACATCATTGACAACTTAGGTATTATTGGATAATGACCATGTAATGATTGAGTTGCAACTACTTTTGTATTATGCATGAATTGGATAATCATGCTTTTGTGTAATTTTGGATTACTTTTCCCCTCCTGTAAGGTATTTTCCTGATCTGTGAAATCTCATAGCGCCATTGAAAACTTAGCAATGTGGGCAGCTTAAAAGAGTCAACCGGGCCTTGTAGGAAAATCTTGGGCATTGTTGTTTAATAATACCACTGTGTCAAGCTTTGCTTAAGGAAGTTAAGCTGCTACCCTAAACCATGTATCAACTGTCTGGGAAGTAATGGTATAGTGTTAACATCATTCCCCCCTTCACCTCCAAATAAACTACAAAAGTTTATTCTTATGGGAAAAAAGATCTTAGACAGAACACAGAGGGAGATATAGACTGAAAGCTGAAACCTACTCCTCAGTTGGGCCTAGGTAGAAGTGGTTTTTGCAGCACATATGGTATGCAAGCTTCCCTACCGTGCTGTGGTCCCTCTCCACTAAGGATGGGGTTTCACCCTGGAGTGGGCTACAGTAGCGCTTTCTGGATTCTCCCACCCTCAGGTTTAGGTTCTGCTGGCATTTGTGGAATTTGAGCCCTGTGATAGTGTCCTCACATCCAGGAGGTGGCCTGTCCTGGCAGAGCTAAATTGTCATCAAGGGGCCTGTATAATTAGCTATGCAGCTCTATCATTGTTGGCGGACAAGCCAAGACTAATATTAAAACCAACTTTGACCAGGGGGGTCCATGGGTTGCGATTTGCATGGTGCCATGCAGAAAATAGTGACTCTGTTACAGTAAATGAATGATTTTGGCATGGATGGTGGATGAATTTGGAATGTAGAACACTTGGTAGAGTGGAAGTTTGGAAGCATACATTCAGCTAATATAGGCTTTATCCTCCTAAGGCATTAGGGTTAGATGGAACTTGGTCATAAACAGAGAGAAGCTTGATCTAGGATTGATCACTTCCTAAGCTTCTGAATTTGGTCAAGTCAATTGACTTCTTGTTGATCCAACTTTATTTACTTTATTTGTATAAGAAAATTATGGAAACTGCATGGATTATTACATTTCATAGTCTAGTATAATATTAAGTACCTGGATAGCACACAATAAATATTGGTGTTCATCAGCCTCAATAGCTGTAAGATAGATCACTGGGTCTACCTCATAGTTCTGCTAAGAGGATTGAAAAGAAAGAACAACTGTAACAAGATGATGCTATTATCTCCATTGTGAAGTCTGGAAAGTCACATCAAAAAACTCTAAGAAAAAAAACCTCTAAGTCCTACTGTTATTCTTATTATCAAATAGCCACTTACTAAGACCCTTAACTGGAATTGCTTTTTGTTTGCCTTTGCCTTTTAGGAGAAAGCTACCCTTTTCCTTTTCCCCCGAAGTCCTCCTTGGGATTCAAACAGAAGAACAGCTTTCATTATGTGCTCTAGCTTATCAATATTTCAGCCTCTTCTTGAGGAGTAGGGCATGGTAGAAAGAGCATGGTATTTGGAGTCTGTGGAATTATTCTCTATGCAATCCTAGTTCTCTTACTCTTTCTACATCTTCATGACTGCATAGGACATTTAGACTTAGGTAGGGTAAAATAAGAGCTACAAAAGATAATGAAAGAGAGATTAGATTAGAAATTATTTGAAAAGTAGGAGTCCAAAGAGAAAAGGTTTTCAATTAACCTTTGCATTTACTAGAAAGTTCAAATGGGCCAAAATAATTCATTTGTCATAAACTAACCAGAATACTACATGTTTGAGTCTTCTGGAAAAATCAGGTCACAACTGCAAAAATTGATAGTGAAATATTTAATGACCTTCATTACTATTTTTGAGTAAGAATTAGAGATAGAAAACATCTTTGATGACATACACAAAATAACTACAAGGGACCATGACTTTCTTAAGCAGTTTTCAATAGATATTGAGGACTTATATTGGCCAGACAATGTGGAGACAGTGATGAATAAGATGGACAAGATAGCTGCTCTCTGAATGGGGGAGGGAAAATGAAGAAGTTAATTTTAGGAGACCAGTGTATTGGTGTCCTGGGCAAGCTCTTTCTGGACCCCAGACTCCATCTGAAAATGGGAGTAAGAGTACCTCCTCCAACCTCTTTGTAGTGTTGCTATGGAAATAAAAATTAAAGTTTAGAAAGTTGTTTTATAGGACACAAAGCAGGAAAGTTATGGTAGAAATATTAGAAATAAACATGCTTTTTATAACATTTACTATCAAGCCAAGATTCACTAATCTGACTACTATTGACATTTCAGTCAGATAACTCTTTGTTGTGGAGGCTGTCCTGTGCAGTGTCGAATGTTTACCATTTACCTAGTATAGGTCAGTGGCATTGCTCCCCCCAAGCCCCCAAAGTTCAAGTTGTAGTCAAAAATGTCTAGGGACATTTTCCAAATATACTTTGGGTGACAAAATCACCCACAGGGAGAAATAATACTCTAAATCGCTAGTCACTGAACAAATTAGGCCCTTGCCTTGTTAAAAAAACAGATCTGAGTCCTACCTTAGATCTACTGATTCAGAATTTTTAGTATGCAGTTGAAATGAACCACATTTAAAATTAAAAATTCTGATCTTCCTTTTCCTTGGTTAAAAAGCATACATTAAGAGATTAAAAAAAAAAAGCACAAGTAATATAGAAGGAATTTAGCCCTTGAAGTGATAGTGCTAACACCTCCAAGGCAAATATGCCTGATTTGGACTGGTAATTTGGGTGAAGTCATCCCTTGCTAAAGTTCTGAAAGGACCTCTCCAAGGGAAATTCTGCTAGCCCCCTTCTTCCTTCTGAGATCATAGATATCCTAGATCAGGCACTGTATCTCCTTCTCTATAGTATTATCTCTGAGGCTCCAACCAATGGGGATCTGGTTCCACATTAAAATCGATTTTATTTGGGAATCCTATAGCTCAACTGGGTTCCTGATCATGTTCTCCGATTATTTCATCTCTGGCTTTTAAAATTCTAATTGGCATGGACTGTACCCCCACTTTTCTCTGCTGAAAAGCCTATAACAATGTCAAGTAAAGGGATGCATATGTTTTTATACTACTACCATGACTACTGATGACAAGAGACATTGATGGAATAATTTCTGGTACCAAGGATTCTGGTTTATGCTGATAGGTATTGCTTCATCTAGTTCAGCTAGTCCAAAGAGATAAATGCTGTTTTTGGTCCCTTTTCTACAGAGAAGGAAATTGAAACTTGGAAAGATTAAGTTACTACTAATCACACTGCTAATAAGTGGCAGATCCAGGGATTGAACTGCAGGATGCCTTACTGCAGAACCTAAGTTCTGAACATGTGCTTGATGTGAAACAACCAGTCCCTCAAAAACCGAATGGACACCTTCTAGAAGAATGAAGCTTCAGTGATGCACTTAACTGATGAGACTGGACTTCTTGTTGAGCTGAAATGCCATGGGAACTGCACATGGGTGAGTATCAAGTTCAACCTGAGAAAGGCAAGTGCTAATGATTCCTTGGTTTTTATTTTTTAGGCCCTAAAATGATGTTTGTGGTTGAAGCTTGTCAAAAAAAATTTAAAAGATTAGTTTCTAAGATATCTGCCATATAGAATAGAGACAGTCTTTGGAACTCTCTGGGTAAGTAAATGGCCCAGAGGTAAGACTCATGCTTTATATTAAAATGTAAATAACCCATAGCATCAAAAACAAAGTATTTGTGGAGATGGAGTAATGACCTACAGCAGGCTTGTTCAACCTCCATGTTATTGACATTTTGAGCTGGGTAGTTCACTGTGGAGAACAGGGTATCTAGCAGTATCCTTGGCCTCTATTTGCTAGATACCAGTGGCATCTCTCTATTTATGATAAATGAAAGTGTATCCAGATTTGCTGAATGTCTTCTGTGGGACAAAAATCATCTCTAGGTGAAAAATACCTAGAGTTCCCAAAATTAGTGAAATAGCTAATAACTTTATCTCCTCTGTAACAGGATGGTTTTTTAGGTCAAAAATTTTCTGAACAAAAGGAGTGATAGTTCCTTTCCTTAAAAAGTAATTGTATATTTGAAACTAATAAATGGTTATTTGTCAATTATAGCTCAGTTAAAAAAGTATCTCATTGAATCATACAGCTAAAATGGATTCATATTATTGTCTGCAAGTTATTCCATAACGAGGGTCATAAAACCGCCTGACACAACAAAAAAAGTAATTGAGAGAATTTCACTGGGAAATAGGTCATGTGTTTCACTGGGAAACATCTCTTTGCTTGTTTTACATGTGATTAGTTGATTAAATTTTTTTCACCCAAGAAATGGGAGGGGCTTTTATATCTTGGATGGCATGTAGACATGCCCCCATCCTGGGCAAGACCTGGAGGCTTGTTGGCATGGCTGCTGTCAATCCAGGGAGAAAGGGAGTGAAAAACTCTGCCATCAGCAGTTGAGATGACCCAATAAGGCCAGTGACACTTCTAACATAATCATGTTCACATTGGAGACAAATCACTAGACTATTAACTGGATTTTTAGTTAACTTGACAGGAGCTTAACAGAAGAACAGGAGGCTATTAACTGTTCTCTTCTGAACTGGGAATTTGGAATGAATGAAGGATTTGAGTTGAGTCTTTTTTTCAGGTTTTTAGATACACAAAAATAACTTGTAGCCACCTGGTGGAAGCAATACCATATATATATAGATAGATATATATAGATATAGATATATATTTAAAAGATATATATATATATTTTTAAACTAAGGTCTAGAAGGAATTGTAAAATGAAAAGCAATCGAGGAAGACCAAATTGAGACTCCATATTGCTGATCTAACCACTGTTCCAGATCACTTTCTTGGCTCTCGGTGGGACTATACTGGGGAAATTCACCCCAAGAGGGGTGAAGAGTCTTGAGTGTTTCATAAGCATTGCATCCATTGTGTGATATGTTAATTTTAGACCGCAATTAAAATAGAACCTGAGTGAACTTCATAGGACTCCATTGTATGAAGGGCCCCAAACATAATCTAGTTGGGAGACTGGCATGGGTCCCAGGCAAATTTCCAGGTGCCAAGTGGGATTTTGTTGTGGTGACTGCCTACAAAATACTCTTCACATGTGGTGGCAGCAGAGGGTCACTAACAGGCAGAGGGGTAGGGTTTCCTTCTACACAGTTAGTACTAATATCTTTTCTGATTCATTCAAATCAGTGATTCTCAAATGGGGATGATTTTGTCCCCTGCCCACCCCCACCCCCCCTTCCAGGATTTGCCTGTGTCTGGAGATATTTCTGGTTGTCACAACTACGTGGGTTGTTACTGGCATCAAGGGCAGTCATAGATACTACTCAACATCCTTCAGTACATAGGCTGACACTTCACAATGAAGGATTATCTCACTCAAATTGTCAATAGCGCCCAGGGTGAGACACCTTGCTCTAGGTGTATTTTAAAACTCAGAGTTGAAATCTAATTGTGTGTGATGAGTTCATTTCATTGCTTACCACCAAGCTTTTTTAGAAGGTGGGCTATAAAATAGCAGGTTGTATCATATGAGGGTAAATATAATTTCAAAACTTCTGTTTCGTGTTGTATGTGTGTGTATATGTATGTGTGTGTATGCATACATTCTCAGTTGTAATGTAAAATTTGATTCTTATGTTAAGTTGTGGGCAAATAAGTTTGAAAATTACTGATTTTGCTCAGTAGTTCTCAGACTTTAATATGTATTTACATCAATAGAAGATCTTGTTAACATACAAATTCAGATTCATGGGTGGGAGGGAGCAGGTAAGGGCTGAGATTCTGTACCACCTGCAAACTCTCAGGTGATGCTGAGGGTTCACAGATCATACTGAATAATAAAAACCTAGTGACACTTAAAAATCTTTCCTTTAAAAAATTAGATCAGGTGACTATGACTCAAGGTGTGGTGAAACAGTGAAATCATTTATTAGTAGCCTCTAAGAGCTTGACATGGAATGGAAGTTACTTAATTAATTAATGGGAAGAATTTCAAGATTTGATACATTTCATCTCTTGCAAAGAAATGTGATAGTATCTGTTGCACAAAATGTGCCTTGCCTATTGTGCTTGTGTGCGCAACTGTGTGTATGTGTGCATACGTATGTATAGCTGGCATGCACATACGTGGTATGTACAAGACTCTGCCAGCACTAACTTCACATGATAAGTCTTCCATGAGAAAACAAGACATCTTTTCTAAGACACAAAAGTACTGTTTGGATCATGCTGGAAAGGATACCGTGACCTTAATGTAACAGGGCAATAAGTCTGACTTCCTAGAATGATTAATGGAACATTCTCCTCTGGGAAAGAAAACAAATTAACAGTATTCACCAAATGTCTCTGGGAACACAAAAAGCTGTTCTGATAAAGACATTCAGCAAAACTCTTCGGTATGCACAAGCTCTAGAGAAAATTCAAGATGGGTTTTATGTAAGGTTTGCCCAAAAGCAAACGAGACCTATTTCTATGTATAGCTTGAGAAGGAAGCAGCTAGAGTAGAAAATGACTATTTGAAGACAAGCCATTGAAAAGTAAATCTGCAAGAATGATGCTAACAAAATATAAACAATTCCTTTTTGGATGGTAATAATACATTTGACACAAGTTAGCCAGACTTCAAATCTACAAAGGTCCTTTATCTTTTCTGCATGAAGGGTTGCCGAGAACATCAAACAATCAGGCATGGAGAAAAGCATGCCCATATCCATGCAAAATAGAAATGTGTATCAAAACCTGAGACTCCAAAAGCACAGCAATGAGCTGAGATCCTTCACTTAATGTGAGGGCCATGGGGTTGGTTCAGATCTGAATAGGAAATTCCTTGTCATGGTTCATAGAAGGCATCAAAGCACTGTTCTTTTCTTCCTTTCCATCCTATTTTGCTTTCTGCCATGCCAAAGAGAGAACTCTTTTATAATAGTGCTTCATTATTTTGGCTAAATATTTTGTTAAAATTGCAAATATTCCAACAATGGTAGCACTAAGTCTTCCTGACCTTAATAGGAAAGGAGACAGTAAATCTGTGAAGAGTAGATTTGAATGCTAGAAGATGTTGGATCTTTGAGGGGTACTGGAGAATAAAAGTCATAAAGATGAATTTAGACTGTTTTATAATTTTATAATTATAATTTAATGTTTGGAAAATTGTTGAGTCTAAGGTTCATATAAATATGCATATATTATATATACATATATATATATATACATATATATATATTTATCATCACGTAGAACCCAAAGGCTGTCTTAGTGGAAAGTATGCTCTTGAGCCTCATAACTGAGGATGATAGAGATGAGGTCATAGTTCAAATAAATTTGATCTGAGTAGTCTTTAAAACTCAGCTTCAGACTGATTTGAAAGGTTTAATTTCAGATTGGTAACCTCAGGAAAATCTTAGTAGAATTAGCAAAGGACCCTTTCTCATGACCCTGGGATGTGTATGTCAAAGTTATTTCTCCAAGATTTTACCAGAGCAGTTTTAGTAGTACAAGAAATACTGGACCAAGAACCTTAGAATTATCTATCTAACACAGCCATAGCTGCACCTTATTAGATGAAATGAAATCCCTGTAGCTCTTCATATGGTCAACTTGTATTTTGGCCTCTGTGGTTTTCTTGATGTTTTTGTTTTAATAGACTAGTTCCAGAACTTTTCCTTATATAGAGAGAACAGTTTTAAAAAATCCTGGTTGAATTATGCGGAGTTACTAATTATGTCTAAAAGAACTACTTGGTTGAATTCAGCTAGATTTTTTTTCTTCCCAAATCAGTTCTATGTTTAGATAGTAATAAACTCCTCCAGTCTGCAGAACAATTGGCACGGCGATCCCTTTAACAAGTCGGCATCTTGAAAAAAGGGCCAGTGCTGATAAAAAGAAATCGAAAGTGCATTTCAACCAGATGCAATGTGTGGCTGTGCATTGGATCTTAGTTTGCACAAACCAGCTTAAAGAATATTGTGGGGACAAGTGGGGAATTTTGAATATGAGTAGTGAATTAGATGAACATTTCTTGATATGGAAAACAAAGATGATTAACCTAAAAAAGCAATTTTTTGCTCACTTATTTTGGTGGAAAATACATAATGCATGTAATCACGGAGGAAAAGACCTCAAAAAATAAGCACTCAAATAATCATTTCTGGGTACAGGGAATATCACATTTTCTTAGTTTTTGCTTAGCTGTATTTTCTAAATGTTTACCATGTACATGTAGTACACCTGTAATAATAAAAGGTATTCATCACATCTCCCTCCTCCAAAATAAGTCAAGTTCAGGAGGTGAATTCTGACTTCTTTGCCAAAGCATGGTGGTTTTCTTGAGGGGGTAAGGCCAAGCCATTTCAAAATCTCTCAAAAGACCAAACAATTCTGTGAGATAATGATAATAAAAGACTCGCTGAAATTTTAACAATGCCAGTTCACATTCATTTGAGATGTGCTGGGTCCTCACAACAACTGGAAGAAGTCAGTTTTCTTACAGATGGGCAAACTGGGGCTCAGGGAGGCTAAACAGTCACACAAATCCAGACAGCTCAAACGTGGCAAAACCAGGATCCTTCCTGCTCTTTCACTTCAAAGCCCTGATCACAACTATCATTTTTCGACTGGTTTCAGAATTATGTTTTGCCAATAGTAAAATTGTTCCAGGCAGCTGTACCTCATGAAATTCTAAGTAAGCTCATGGTAACATCTTAAAGTGATAGACACTCACAGCACCTTAGAATGGATATGGAGTCTTATGAAACCAGAAAAAAAAAAAAAAAGGTCTAGGAAAAATATTTCCATCTGAGTGATGATGATGATGATGATGATGATGATGATGATGATGATATGATGGTGGTGGCAGCAGTGGCTAACACTTACCAGATCCTTCCTCAGAGCCTGATGCTGGCAGTTGCATATGGCATTTCGCTCATAACAATGCTGTGAGAAGGTTCTCATATGATCATCTCTGCTGTATAGATGAATCATCTGAGAGATTAAATACTTTGTCCCAGGTTACCCAGCTCAAAGGATCAAGGGTTAAATATGAAGACTCCAGGAACAAGGTCTATAGTCACTCTATAACAACTCTCCTTCAGGGTATCAAGCCTGCTTATTGCTTACAGAAAAGATAACTCACTATCTGCAATGCCATATGCCTTGATTTTCCTTTAACCACTTCCCTCGAAGTGTAACCTATTATACGGGTGAAACTTCTGCACCTCTCCCTACTTTGTCATTTTAGCAGTAGTTTCCCTTACCTGAATGGTTGGTGAGTACCTGAGAAAGAGAACGTAATAGCACACTGCTTTCCTCAGAGTTCAGTCCTACTTCCTTGGACAGGTGACTCCCATTTTGATTGATATATGTTTACATGCATAGTGCTTTTGTAATTTAATAAGGTTACTAAAATAAGGTTAGCTGTGATTTCATATACAAGTCCAACAAATATATTTTCATAGGCAGAGGTTTCATTTTTCAAATTACCCTTTTAAAAGGAAATATTCACACTCAATTATTGTGCTGACACATAAAGTGGACAAATATACGATTTGATAATGGAACAGTAAATTAAAATCTGTGCAAGCAAAGAATACAGAGCAGCAGCCCCATCCAGACCTGCCTGGGCTGCCTGATTAAGTGCTTACAAGGCGGTTTGGTAAGGGGCCCTTTCCTGATCTGATAACTGCCACGGAGAAGCCAAATGCAGAGTCAATCTGCAAATACTTAATCCTCCAGAAGGCAGATTAAGTATATAATTGACCTATATAATCCATGTATCATCTCTAGTCAAATGTTCTCTGGTTTACAATGACACAGGGCCTGAAGAAAGCCAGGGTGGATGCGGCATTACCACCAATATGGATTCCGTCCAAGTTCGAGATGGCTTTTTAATCACTCATCTCTGAGCCTGTGAGGTTTAAGCAGATGAATTCACCCTAAGCACATCTCTTTTAATCCCGATTTTCTTCTCAGTCTGTGTCTTCAAGAAGAACAAGGAGGAAAGAAAATAAATTAATTTTTGTTTAGACCTTGAAATTGTAGGTGCTTCTCTTGATGATCTGATATCTAATTTCAAAAGGCATGTTTTTGTTTTGGGGAAGATGTTGAATTAATCAGCAGAGAAGGGGGGGGAAAGCCATCTGCAAGATTTATGGACACTCAAGCTTTAAATCGCAGTCTTCAAGTTATTTCTTGGGCTGTGCCCTTATTCTCAGGTCCTGCTTTAGGAATATGGAGATTATTTCCTTTTCCCATTTAATATTTTCTTTAAAAGTTAGCAATGATTTTCAAGGAGTTAGTTTCCACTTGAGTAAGACAGCAATCTATTCTTTTAAAAACTGAGCAATTGAATTCATTATTATTTATATTATATATATGGGAATAGTTTCTTTAAATCTCTCAATCCTTGTTTCAAAACATTATCAACTGCTATTTTGTAGTCACTAAAACCAGTTTACAATTGCATGTCCTTTTTTTTAGAACAAAATAAAAAAATGCAGTTGCAAGATACATATAACTGCAATTGGAATTATTGAGGAATCTGTTCTGATCAGCATTTTGTTTTGGACTAGTTAGGTTTTTTTAGTGCATTATAAAAAAAAGTTGGACGTATTTATAGAAGGATTGTGTAAATCAATCCTATTAATCAACAGGGAAACTTTCACCTCATTGAAAAGATCTGATTAGGAAACGTTCTGTCTGAATACATTTCTTCAGTTAAAGCTAGAGAATTCCTGTTTTAAAAAAATTGGTAGAGATGAATTTGGAAAGCTGCTGTTAAGTTACATAATAAAATAGATAAAAATGCAGAACATTAAATATAGAGCCCCAAATGCGATGCCGATAATCTCCCACAAGCACCCAATTCCAGCCAAAAGTACAATGACAAGGCAGAGAGAAAATCAGCTCAGAAAGAGCCCCACAATAGGGCCTGGTTAAAACAGAAGATGTACTCATTAAATGACCAGCTATTAGTCCAAATATTCTCAGATAGAAACATAAAATACCATCCAGCCTTTTCTATGAGGTACATCCTAAAAAGAAAAAACTAAAGGGAAAAAGGAAAAGGAAAAAGGAGAGGGTAACAATACAAAATAGGATGAACTTAAAGAACTTATCTGGTAAATAAAACTGAGACTTGAAACACAACTGAAAACACAACAGGAAGTCCGAGAACATGCCTCTGATGACAGATGCCAGCAGGAACTAAAAACCAGAGAATGACACAACAGTCAGAATCAACAACCCTCAAACAGCAAACAATCTCGGATATATATCTATATTTTTTCTTCATTCAAAATGCTAATTTTTTATTATTCACTTTTGCCATTTATCAAAATGCAACAATTTGGAAGAGAAAACTCTCAGATCAACAAGTTTTTTTCAAAAGATTTCTGCCAATTGTTTAGAAACCCACCCCAGGGCCACAATCCCTGGAAGTGGGGTTTAAAGAATAAGTTCATTGCAGCAAGAAATGTAGGGTGACAGGATTTGCAGACTTTCTGCCTTCGTGTTCCCTTGCTTAGTTTGGTGGACACGAGAGCCTTGCAGGGCAAATACGGGAAGAAATAAACACCCTGCTTGAGGAAACAGAAGCCGAAAAATAATCAAACATGTTGGTAATCTGATGTTTTGCTGCTAGATTATAGAAAAACAGTAAGTACTGAATTAAATTACTGAGACTGCATGGTAATGAAGCTTTTTGAGAAGCTCTGGGTTTTTTAAATGACAAATGTTTTAAATCCATGACAGATTCAATAACTTTTTTTGCACTACATCAGTTAGGTTGCCTAGCACCAATATTCTGTAAATTAGGGGAGCAGGTTATTTGGAAAATAAGAAAGTAAATGGCAAGGAAATTCATTATCTACTGAACTTTTGCTTTTGAAAATTTTTTCCAGGGGGTAGGAGTTATGTTCAGTCAATGACTGTAATGATTAAGCTATTCAAATGAGAGCCTCATGGGAGTGTAACTAAGGTTCCCCTGCAAAAGTAAAATTGTGACAATCAGGGACTAAATTGTGGGGGTTTTCACAAGGGTACTGATGTCATTTTATGGTGGTCAGTTTAATTCTGCAAGGGACTGGAAATATTTGTGAATTTCTGAATGATCCTCAACATGATTTACTTTCTATAAACATTCCCAGTGAAAAATTTAAGTTTAATTCACATTAAAGGTCAGAGGGCTTGAATTTGCCTGTGTTTTTCAGGAGTCGGGTAAGCCCAGTTTTACCATCTGTGCTAGCCAAGACTGCATCTTACTTTTTAAATAAGATTCAGTTACATTTCTCATTAAATAAAGAGCCACAGAAGAAAACAGTTTGCTTTGTTACCTCCGACAAAACTACATAAAAAAAAAGTTCCCCCATATATCTCACTAAAAAAAGAAAGAGGCAAGGGTGATCAATTGTCAATGAAATAAAAGGCTTAAACTACAGATTAAACATCAAATTCAGCTCTGGATGTTTTGAAAAGGCTATTCACACACACACTCCTACAGGAACACGCACACAAACACACGCAAAGGCCACACAAAACTGAGAATCAGAAGATACTGATCAAAGGAAAAAAAAAAAAAAAGGCAACCTAGGCATTGAAAAGAACAATCCACAGGCTTCCTGAAAATTTGTGGTTTGGAATTTAATTCAGAGGAGATGGGCAGAGTGTCCACACTCCTAACTGCAAACCCAAGGGCGCTGCCTGTAAGTTTTCAATGCCTATTGGATGGGTGGTTGTGATCGTGCCCCGGACATTCTAGGCTCGGTACTTTGATAAAGGCACACATGCAGAGAAGGGAGAGGACCCGCTGGTGAGCTTTATGCATGTATGAGGCATTCTCAGTGGATGTGGGTCATGCTAGAAGATGTACACAGGAAGATTATTTGATTCTAATTCATGCCACTTGATATAATGTGATAAAACATTTGACATGAGAGATAAGTTCCATTTTAATCTGAGAGAGGACGGGTGGGAATTAAAAAGTAGAAGCGTTTTCTCAAAGAAAAGTGATGCAGGGGGAAGCGATATTGAGCACAGAAAAGGGATGATTGGAAACGGGAAAAAAAAGGAGCTTTTCAACACACAAGGAAAGCAAATGAGCTGGAAGACAAAGCATATAAAAGTCAGAAGCTGCAGAATACTTTAAAGTGGTGCCAACATCGAGCTCACTTAGCTATGGAGCAAACACACACACACACAAACTCAATGTAAATTGCCGAACACAATCACAGAAAAAATATAGAAACACGAATTCCATAGTAGACCAAAACATTAATGTTCGGGCTGGCACTAAAAATACAGAAACCTGGACAGGAGGAGCTCACACTTCACAAGACAAAAGTAGGTGGCACAATTAGAGCCACACAGCGATAAGAATGTCAGCATCCATGCACTCTGGCCGGGTCTACGCTAGCAAATTCGGCAGAAACATGAAATGAATTATCTGGCTAAATTAGGCAACCCCATCTGCTTTGGCCTGAAAGAGGCAAATGGCTTAAGACCAAAGCAGATTTTTTTTTCTCCTCCCCTTTTTGACTCAGTGGCTTGCTTTGGCAGTGCAGATGTAATCAACAGTTGAAATCAGATTGCCTGGTAACTATTAACCCTTGCAAATCTGAACTGTGTGAAATTCAAACCGGGTCTGGCAGTCTGATATACTTGTTCTTTGTACATTTGATGTCTTCTCCCAAGTTATGGGTGGGAAGGTAGGTGGGTATCTCTGTTAAAACACCTCTAACATATGTGTTTGCCAAAAGCCCCATCTAACTAAGAGTTGCTAGTCTTTGGGAAAGGAAATCTTCCTTGAAGTGATAACAATGAAATATTTACTGTACATCTGCATGCCACAGCTGGGAGCAAAGAAGTACCACCTCCTGAAGAGGGAGCTTGACTCATCTTCCCTTAAAGCAAGGCCAGACTGCAAGGAGGTAAACCACAACCCAGAAAGGTCTTTATTGGTTAGAGAAAACTGCCTCCCAAGTTTCTGCAGGAACCAGCCTGCTTGAGGAGAGGGGCACTGTCCTAAGTACCACACAGATTGGGACTGAGACATGGCCACACCAGAGTGGATTCAGAAGAGACACACAACAGAGGAGAGCCTAAGGCAGGGGCAGGAAAGTGGGGGTGGGGGGGGGAGGAGGGGGAGGATGATTTTATTTGAATTAGGGCAAATCCATTTTCTCAAAATGTGACTTATCCTCCTGTCTCTTATTTTGTCACATTTTGGAGGGTCTCCTCCTTGGATTTCAAGGAGGAGAAGGCATTTACTTACATCAAATAACCTTTCTATATACATCTCCTCATTGACCTTATCACGAAGGACATCCTGAGAGTGGCGGACGAAAGTCACATAGGCGTCGGCCACGTCCATTCCAGGTTTCTGCAAAGGAATAGGAAAACATGAAAATGGAATTTCCAGGCAGCGACTCTTCCTTAATTATTTATGCACTTTATTCTCCTCACCCCACAATGTCTGTGCTGGGTTTTGAAGCTACCCATAGTATCTGGAAGTTATCCATAGCATAGCTATCCACATAGCCTGGACTGATAGGAACTGACATTAGAAACTCTGCTCATTTTAGAAATCTAGTCTAGCTAAAAAGGGAATTGTAATAACAGGGGTTTATAGATATTTTTCTACAATTCTTTTTCAGGAAAATTATTTTTCTGGCAAAAAATTATCTAAGAAACTAGAAAATCTAGTGGCTAAGTCTTCACTGGAGAATCCAGAGACATTCTCTGGCTTTTCTTTGGATTGAAAGTCCCATTTCAGAATATCCAATTTCTTACTATCTGTCCTTAAAAAGGTGGTGATGACCTTTCATGATCCCCCTTTCCTCTTTAAAAAAACTGAGCAAGTGCTAAGTAAAATAATCATGTTTTGATTTATAGTCCCCACCTACCCAATTCACATTTTGGGGTAGTTTAACCTGACTATGAAGTGAGTATCTGCTAATTAGTTTACTAACAGGAGACACTCAGCAATTTGTCTTTGCTTCCCAATGTAGACTTAGAACCCAAGATCAAAAAAAGAAAGTGGGGAGGAAAGGTTTTGATTTTTAAATAAATTAGATTTTCTGGAAAGGTAAGCAGGTGGTTCACCCGGTAGTTAGGAAATTATTTATTGTAAGAAAAGAGAAAAAAAATAAGGAAATGGAATGTACACTGCTTGAGATGTTGCATTCAAAGTTACCTCCAGAGAAACCTATTAAAACACTGTAATGTGGGTCATTGGGAGAGCTGCCACAAACCCCTTAAATTTCCACAGTAGATATGTATGTCTGCTAATAACTGAAAAGATTAGTTTTCATTACTGTGATTTACCTTAGATCACAAAGTATCATTTCTCTACAAGACGTGACTGTCAGGCACTGCAAATTGAAGTTAGTTAACACTTCTGTGTAATTTCCAGGGTGAAAATGAGGAAGGTTTGGAAACAGTAGGACTGTATTTTTTTTCCTGATACAAAGCAAACAATTATCAAGCAAAGGGCCAATGCTTGGCCCCTAGGATGCTAGTAACATTTCTTAACACCTGCTGAAACAATGACAAGGTATTAATTTGAAAAACAATGAGGACAACCCAAAGCCACAGTAGTCAACTGTTACACTTTCAAGCAATTTTCAGCAAATGGATTGAGCAGGTTCCATGATGGTCCTATAATTGTTGCAGTTTTATGATACAAAACAATAAAGGTTCTCCAATGAGCTGTAAGTGATAGCCATCAATTCTAAACTGGCATCTCTCTCCTCCTTTCCCTTTGGCAGCTGTACATCAAAGGGCATTATGGAACTCCTACCTGGGGGACTGGAGATACTTATTATTGTTTCCATTTCTTCCCTGGTGATGCCTGTGGCAGAAATGGCCTTTTTTCCTGAACACAGGCAGTCAACTTAGAGCTAAGATCCAAAGCCAAAACCAGCAGACCTATTAAGTAACCTGCAATGTTAGAAACAGTGATCTACAATAGTGGCTATTTTCACCACTCTTTCTTATTTCCCTAAATTAACTGTCCTCAAGGGGACATTTCATATAAGTATTGAAAATTTGACTTCAACTTTGATTTAAAAATAAAGTGTGGTTCATCTTACCCAGGTACTTAAGAGACACCATGATTCTCTATTATTTGATTCTGCTTATTTTTCTTCAAACACTAACAATACTTGACATTGTATTTATTAGTTTCATTTTATTTTGTCTGTCTTCTTACATTAGAACATAATCTCACTGTACGTGGCAGTTTAGGAAGCCACGGCCGGGGCCAAGGATCATGGTCCGAGTCCCGCCAGGGGCACGTAGTGAGACCTAGTCCCCAAAAAATAGCTGGGCATGGTGGCACATGCCTGTAATCCCAGCTACCTGGGAAGCTGAGGTTGGGGATTGCTTGAGTCTGTGGTACCCTGGGCAACATGAGCCTGTGGTTCCACAGGCAAAAATAGCGAGACCTAGTCTCAAAAAACAAACAAACAAAAAACAACATAAGCTCTGTGAATATAAAGATTTTTCTTGTTTTCTTGGTCTCTTTTCTATAGCATCCCAGCACACAGAATGAATTTGAAGTTTGAAGCCTGGTAGGTGGTCAGTAGATACTCAATAAACATTTGCTGGAAGAACAAATATATGAATGAATACATTCTTAATTCTATTTGTCTTCTTAAATTCTCCTGTCACACTACATGGATTTTGACTGGATTCCCCCCACCAAATGGAACTCATAAAATCATTTAAACTTCTCTGGACAATAGCTATTCCATCTGTAAAATGAGATGAATAACAGCTTCCAACTTACCTCCAAGGATTTTTATGATCATCAGCTGAAGTAGTGGTTGTTAAAATGTCGTAAAAATCAAACATTGCTACGCAGACACGAGTCATTATGACTACCATCCTCACTCCTGCCCTTCTGCCCCCAATTATATCACTTCATACTATTACCTCCCTTTAGAGTCTACTTAGGAACCAAGAAGCAAAGAGGGCTTTACAGAAATCAACATCAGAATAAAAATGACAAAGTCTATGTGAGAATTATGTGTCTATTTTTCCCATAAAATAGCATTCTCAGGTTCCCACAAACAGCCATCTTCCCCTTTCACTACATTTACATCCAGTTCCAACAAACTTGTTTTCCATCCTTTGGTGGACCAGGAATGGGAAAGAGGGCAGAGGGGAAACATCTGAAGAAATGGGTATGGTGATTGAGCACTGTCCCTTTTGCTGATATCCTGAGTGGGTAGAAGACAGCCAAGCTGTAGCACCAGACATGTAGATTCATCAATGGCTGGTCGGGGTCTGGGGCTATGGGCAGAGGCAGACCTCCCCCATCTCACAAGACCCTATCAGGAGTAGGTCACTATGTGGTCACTGGAGAAGGACAGTCACAATGGTGATTCCTGGTGTCTAAGGACAGGATCTGTTCTTTAGGACAGTGAAGTTTCCTATTTAAAAAGGCATGGAATGATTTTTAGTGCATTCAAAGCAGATTTCTAACCAAAATGGTTTTAAAAAAAAAACCACATTGTTCCACAATTATACTGTTTATTTAAAATGGGGCCTGAATAGATTGATGGAATAAGATGTAAACTTTAGAAAACACGTTAAACAAACAAATCAATCTCCATATAATTTACTTCATTCATTATGGAAAACAATTTATTAAGAAGTCACTCTGTGACGTAGGGGAAACAGAATATTTAAATCTTAGTTTGCTCCTACCAGGATACTTCTGATTTTGAGAAAAAACAATTCAAATTTTCAGCAGCCTCAGCATACCCTAATGAGGAACACAAATCTGCTATGTGTACACTCTAGGGTCAACATACCATGTCCAAGACAAAGAGATGTGCTTCAGGGATTGTGCAATGTTTTGAATGACGGGCAACAGTGCTTTTCTCCATTAGTGTGGATAATTAAGAGAGAATCTCTCAGGTAAATAAGTGCTAGTCTGCATACATAAAACTCACATGGTAACAGATAAATTTGAAGTCGTCAGAGTTAGAAAGAATTTAAGAATTTATTGCAGGCATTTAAATCTGGCTGCGAATGAGAAGGACCCAGGCAGTTTTCAAAAACACTGATGTCCCCATGCCCAGAGACTTTTAATTTAGCAAATAACCTGACACTAAGACTAATAAAACCACCCCAGGTGTTTCTAATACGTAGCGAAGGCTGAGAATGGCTCATTTAATTCATCGGTTTCTAAATTTGCACTACATCAGTTTCACATGAAGAACTTTCTAGAAAGAAGCTACTCAAAACTACTGAATCAGAATCTCTGGAGGCAAAGGGTGGAAAATCGCTACTAAAAAACAAAAACAAACCCCAAACCCTTGCCAGGTATTACTGCTGCACATTCTGGCTTGGGGACCACTAATTTAATAAGTATTAGTCATCGGTATGCTGGCAAACTGGTTCTTGGAAACAAAAAAACAAAAACAACAAAACAACAAACCTTGATTTGTAGGGTTTGCCAATTTCCACAGTGTAAGTACTCCCACTGTGACTGAGTTCCAGTTTCCAAAGTGCCCTCATAGAAGGCAGGCTTTGCAAGAAATGAACAAACTGATTCTCAGTAATCAGAACTGCTGCCCTCCACACCACTGGAAGTGCAGACTCTAAAGAGTCAAACTGATAGCACTCGGGTCTGCACATTCCTAGTTACTGATAGGTGACTGTGGTTACACTATTTACCCTCCTGGTACCTAAATTTCCTCAGCTGTAAGGCAGGATAGTTATATTACCCCTCTTAGGATTACTTCAAGAATTAGATTGCTACTGTTTGCTTTATATAAATAATACATGTAGTGTATTGTGCACTATTATTTTCTATAAATTTGCTTATTTATTAAAACATTTATTAATATTATGTCCTTTTAAAAATACATTAAAATATTTTAAAAGAAGATAAAATTAATTATATCAATACATACTTTTAATCAAGTTAATTTGAAAGCTGAGCTTTGTCCCAAGCCATAACAATTGATAAAGTCATGCGTTTGATGTATTAATCATAGTTTTTTTAATAATCACTAAAATAATTAATTAACCAACTAAAATGTTTATCAGTAAACTAATTAAATCATCTTGCAGATGGAATAGTGTTTAAAACCATAGTTTGAAAATCTCAGCAGTGCCACTTATCAATTGTGGGACCCTGAGCATATCAACTTCTTTGTGCCACAGTTTCTTTAAACTGAGTTGCTGTGAAAATTAAACATAAAGAATTTAGAACAGGTTCTGGCACACAGTGAGTGCTTTATAAGCTTTGTGTTGTTATACTGCATATCATCAGTGGCATATGTTCCATATTTGGGATACACAAATTATTTTCCTGTTTCCCTAAGGGGTGGAAACAGCTAATTCATTTCGTTTCACCATTGCCTAGCAGGGATTCTGCTGCAGCATTATTCATCCATAAACATGGAATAGCAGAGTTTGATTTTTTTCTCAACTTGATAATAAATCTAAACCTCCATGCAAGAAGTAGACTGACCGACAGGAACTTGCTAATACTTCACTTTTTCTACCTCCTCCAAATGCCAGTTTCAATTGTTAGTACCAATTGCTGATTACCATTGTCCAGGTATTTGGGCCTTTCCCCTGTATCTCCTGGACATCTGCCAGATATCACTAATAAGATCTCCCTCTGCTTTGAGACCCCCCCAAAAAACAGATGTCAGCCACCGCATCTTTGGATTGGGAGTCAAGTATTTCAAGCAAGTGCTGTGTCAGCAAATTCATCTCCCTCCTGCCACATGGCATGGAGTGGGCATCACTTTTCCCTTCCACATACTCTGCTTCTGCTTCTGAAATGTCTAACATGTGCTGGGTAAGGTGACGAGTGTTTCACGTATGTTCCATTTTGTCTACCTGGCAAGCCCAGGACTTAGAAGTCATTCCTTTTGTTTTAAAGAAAGGGAGAGACTTTGAAGAGTTTGCTACCTATGAACTAAAGTTTTATAATTTGAAACTTGGGAAAATAACTTCTATTTGACATAGCTATGTGAGCTTTTTCTTGTCTTCAAAATAAGAACTATGTGAAGGAGTCTGAGATCCCATAATCAAACTATTATATAAATTCAAAGCATAATTGTTGATTGTACATCTTTCATTAAACAAACAAAATATATGCTAACGCTAAATTCACTCCAATTTTCCATTTTGTCATCCTTTGAGAAATAAGCCAATAAACCATTACACACTTAGCTTCCCAGGGAAATGAATTTAAATGTTAATATAAATCCTTTTAGAAAAAAACAAATTTTAACAAATAAGTATTTGAACAAGGAGGGTACTTAACCACGTTCAGAATGAGAAACGTTCAGTACAAGACCCTTGGTAGCTGTTGAGATAAGCTCTCTAAATTTAATATTTTATAATACACTCATACCTCTTTTGTTAGAAATGGAGAAAGAGAATCATTTTCTTTCCCCCTGTTTTGGAATATATTTAAATCTCTTCAATTTTATTTTGCTAATAGGCAAGGCAAAGTCTGCCTATAAATGTATCCTGATTTATCACAGGTAATCCCACAGTCTAGCTTTCATGTGTAGTACTTAACCTCAATTTAAATGTAAATTTTGGGTAACTTGGAGTGCTTTATCTGTGAACTTTGAGAGCTCTCTCCATTAATGAGGTCTGCACTAATTATAAACAGTTTTGCAAGGTTTTCTTAAAACAATTGCAGAATTGACCCAAAAAGAACAAATTCCGAATTTATTTGTTTTTAAAAAAAATACTAGCTTCCTTGTACAAATTTCTAGCTCATGGTCCTACTCCCTAGGTACACATGCAGAAGTAAAGGTGAACAGGTTGGTAACAAGATGAAATATACTAGAAAAATCACATGAAAATGAAAACAGAAGTGAACTGAATTTACCATCAAACAGGACCTCTTTTTCCTGATGAAAGAAACCATACCCTGTTCTCATTTTAAACAATTTTTACCACTAAATATTCTTGGCTGCCCTCCTTTGGTGACTCAAGTCAGGAATATACAATTGGCAGCCACTACTGAAAACAGCATCATCAAAATTCTCATGAAAGAAAGAAAAAAAAGACCAAAAATAAAAAAATCAAAATAAAACCAAAAAACCCCACAAAAACATACTCAAATACTCACAGGTACATCCACATATTTGGAAGCTGCCTTCACCTAAGGAGGAAAGAAGAGAATGGAAATAAGGGTGGTGTTTATGTTTAATTGTTCACAGCTCAATGCTGTATCACCATCAGAGTTAAAACAATATGCTGGCACATGGCACTGACCAGGAAACACAAAAAAGGTACTAAAAAATAAAATCTGTTTGCTATTCCCGGCCCATGTACACCCCACCCCTCACCCTCACCCCCAAACTCAGTCATTGCTTTGGAGAGAAACAGAGATAAGACTTAAGAGGGAGGGAGGGAGAATGAGAAGAGAGAAGAGAGAGAACACATTTTTACTAGTTCAGATTCTGTAGCTGGTGGTCCCCCATTTGATCTGCATTTTCCTCTCTCTCTCTAAGATAGAGAACAACAAATCGAGCTAAACCCACACTGATTAGTGATGGGCTCACTGGTCTAGAGAAGCAACTAAGGCCCTGGTCCCTTCTTGTAGCTTGAGTCTCGGTACAATTTGCACGGGGGGGTTATAGTAATTGAAGCCTTCAGTTCTCAGTTTTAGGTAATTATCTGCAAGAGTAGAGTAGGTTGTGGTAGGTGGGCTTGGGAGGGTACCAGGATCTTCTCAAACTATTCAGAGGCAGCTGCAGTATCTAGTTTTATATACTGAAAAATCCATAAAAGAAGTGCAGGGAATGTTTATGAAATATATGTTCTGCTTTGAGAAGGGAGAGTAGCAGAGTACTCTTGAGTTTGAGAGCATGAAGATGAGAGTTGGACGGGTTGAAATCCTGCCTCTGTGACATACAAACTATGTGATTCTCAGGTAATAACAAACCTCTGAGCCTCAGTGGCCTCATCCACAAAATGGGGATACTAATAGACACCTATTTCAGCAGGCTGATAGAAGAGTTAATCACACAAAGTCCTGGGCATGCTGAACTTGAAACTAGCTAACCATGGGGCACAGTAACTAAGGTGATCCTTTCATAAGATAATTTGGGTGGGCTCTGGGGAATTTAAGTCAGCAAGTTTGACTTCTTCAAACTGTCAATTTGACTGACAATGAGCTAGGTTTGAGAAATCAAATCTATGGCAGTAGGTCTAATTGTGTGCTTCATTTTGACTTAGATCATACGTGTTCCTCTAGGCACAAAGAGCGAAATTCTGGGGTCAGAATAGGCTTGCAGTTTTATTGGAAACTGCAGGCTGAGAGGCATACAAAGCAGTTAGGACTTCCTCTTGCCATATGGCTGAGAGTATTACTTGGATTCACAAACTCTACCCAAATGTCTCCCAGGAAAGTATTCAGGGTAGCACTTTCCCCTATTCCTCTTTCCTCAAGTCACTTTTCAAAATGTCACCTTCCAAGGGAGAGAAGCAAATAGCTAACAGAGTGGGGGTAGAAAGAACCCAGATTTTACATTCAAAGGTCTGCAAATGACAGAACTAGTTGACCCTGGGATAATCACTTCAAGTTCCTTTGATTTCTAGATTTTTAGAGTAGGATAATATTGTGCACTTTGCAGGTTTGACAGGCAGATCAAGTGACAAAGCATACAAGAAATGGTTTCATAAACTTTCAAGGGCTGAACACACATCAATTAGTTAATTATTGAGAAGGGAATGTATTCACAATATTCTGAAATCACTGCCAGCACCCAAGAGGATTCCTAGATTTTATTACAAATTCTCTTAGAACCCTACCCTATTCCTTTCAGCACAATTGCAATTCAGTAATTTTGGTGCAATGTCTGTCTCCAACAGAATGTCATATCTTGCTCATGGCTGTCTTTCCAGTGACTCATTCAGTACCTGGCTTAGCAAGGGCATTTAGGAAGACTCGTAGAAAGAAGGAAGGAGAAAAAGTTTGTGAGCCATTCTGGCTTCAGGATAGTTGAGAATATGCTGAAGTACCAGATCTAGAAGTTACTACATGAGTAAGTCTGAAAGCCAACATAATTGCATATAGAACTGACAGTTTGTAAAGAATAGTGGGTCAAGAAACCAGCTTGGCCATTAAAGGGATTTGAGAAAGGCTTTTCAGATTTTGCACTATTAATGTCTCTATAAAATAGCTCCTAATCCCAAATCTTTCCCCTTCATTCTTGATCCAGAATTCAGTTCGGGGAAAGAAACTTTAGTTCCATTCAAGTCTCCTCCATTTAAAATAATATCTAATATTTATATGTTTTTCACATTGTAAAGCATTTTCATGAACAGTTCCTTATTTAGGCCATCCTGCAAATTGGGGGTTATTACTTACACCTATCAAAAACAGAGAATATTAAACACCCTTAGAATTTAAATATTTATTTGTTCATGATCTCAGAAGAAGAGAACCCAGGTCTTTTAAACCTCAGACCCTGTTTTGGAATGTCTGATTGCCTCACCAACGCTAGAAAAGTAAGCAAAATTTAAGCATCAGTGGTCAGAAAGGGGCTGGCAAAACAACTCTCAGCTAGAAATAGCCTCCTTTGCTCCTTTGTAGAATTGGTGCTTGGCAGTTGGTAGGAGTTTTGCTACAGCTGAAATGATCAACCTTTAAACACGCCTACTCTTCATTTACCACTAACATGCAGTTCCAACCCGAAGAATGACACTAGTCAAATGTGATTCCTTCAAGTCAGTTTGAGGCAAACACTGTCATTAGTGAAAGTCATCCACTCCCCAACATGCACTGGCCCTCCATTTCTAGGGTTTGTTTTTTTCCATCTGATAATTGCTGACTTGCTCTGATTTATTGATCATTCTGTCATGCCCTAATAACAGGAAAATATAGCTAAGAGTGAAGTGTAGGTCTACTATTGTTTAGACACACGTGGTCTATCATTTTTGATTCTGGCTTTGAACTTTAAGAAAGATGTTGATGAGGGGGTGGGGAAGAAGGGGTACAAAACAACCATGCAAACATGGCCAATATTGTACGATAATCACAAAATAAAATTTTTTAAAAAATAAAAAAAGGGAAAATTAAAAAAAAAGGACAATGAGGACAGAGGGGAGTCTTGAAATACCTTATGTGAGGAAAGTGAAAACAGAGGCCATGATAAAGTAGAAGAAGGGCTGATTGCATGCAAAATGATAATCTTGATGTAGTTAATTAAGGAGCACCAATGTAGAAGGACTGGATTTATTCTCAATGGTTTTAGATCATAGAATCAGGATAAATGAGTAAGATGGCAGGGCCCCAGAATAAAGCATGAATAGCTGTCTTGGTCCAGTTCATCACTCATCATTTCTTGTCGCTGAGGCTTTTTCTCTGGGAACAGCTCAAGACTTGGCAGAATTCTCTGGAGGTCAGTCATCCCATGAGAGGTTACCAGGTTATTACTAAGCTGCTTCCTGTTTTCTGACTTTAGTCTCCTTAAGAAGTTGGAAGCTGTCATTAGCTCTAGTTTTTACAGAAGACATGCTGAGAGAGAGCAGAGTGAACCACCTGATGGAACTCTTTTCTGGAGCTCTTTCCACTGCTAACATTGCTTTTTAAGCATCACATTTCAGTGTCCGCAGGAATCTGTCTGTGTCAGCTATACACTAAAAGAACAGGGAGAACCAGAGCCATTCAACCCATTGGGCCTTGGAACCATGACCAACAGCCAGCTATCCAAGCACAGACAATCTATCCAGGATTATTTTCCACTTGATGTAGATGTTCCTTCGATGAACAAAACTCACAAGGCACAGATTAGGTTATAGAAGCGTGTCATTATATATTTCCCCTCCCCTCACCATTAGTAGTTATAAAAACGTGTAGGTATGTAATTTTATATATTTTAAAATAAATCTTTCTAGTGAATTGGTTAGGAGGATGGACTCAGAATTGTCAGGATTAATCTGGCTTCATCATCTTCTAACTCCGTGACTTTGAGCAAGTCTTTTAAGTTCCCTGAGCCTCCTCTGCAAATGAAACCAGAACAATGTTCCTCACAGGAATAATGAGAGAATTGGTTGTGGTAATTCACCTGAAGGTGAAAAACAATGCTGGACATGTAAAACACCTATTATCTGCATTGTCAATGTACTCATTCACTCCTCTACCAGGTGACAGAGTGACATCAGTCTCACTCCCCACCTGTAGCTCCAGGCAATTTCTTGCCATAAAACAAAATGCCGGAAACCCCCCAGGTTACCAGCAGATATCTGAGCTGGTTTTCAGTCCATAATTCATTCTGCTCATTCTGTGAAAACTCAGCACACTGGAGAACCTCCTCTCAGCACTGAGGCAGACGGCACAGGGTGGACAGGCAATACCCCAGGTCAGTGTGCTTCACAGATAGGCTGCTCTTTGGAACCAAGTCATGTCCTCTGGGGGAACAGGAGATGGAGGGTTACTGATCTGTAACCAGTTCTAAGCAGGAATTCAACTGTCCCATAGGGAGAGTCAGGAACTGTGACTCAAGTCGACTTCATTTCCTGAGACTCTGTACTTTCAAGTGGATAAAGAACAACGTTTCTCAAACAGTGTTCATGAACAACCTTCCTGCCAGGTTCTTGGACAGGGGCAGTTCTGGGAAAAGAAGTTAGAAAAATGACACAAAGCACAAGAGGCTGATAGAGACGATGGATGAAAGTAGAGGGAGACAGCTGCAGTGAGCAATGTGCTCATGTTTTCACATGCTAGAAGCAAAGAACACTGTGTCCAAGTGGCTGTGGGGTGACGGCATTTGCTCCAGTTTCTGGCCCCTTTTTTAGGTGATGTCTAAACACACACTTTCTGAGAACATCAAGAATGAGTCCACCCAACAACTACTAGCTATCCATAACACTTCTCAAGTGTTCACCACTGTCCAGCGGGGGAGTCAGGCATCTTGTAATTTGTGTACTTAATCATTAATCATCACAACAACCTTTTATGTGGAATCCTATTTCTAGTTCCATTTTATAGTTGAAGAAACTGAGGCTAACAGAGATGAAGTAATTTGGTTAAAAGTCGCACACACTAAAAAGTTCCAGTGTTGGACCACATCTACCCCCAGGGATGTATTATTCAGTTAAAGAAAACTATCAAATCACTTTTATTAACTAGTCATATTTAAGTCTTGGAGAGAGAGAGAGAGAGAGAGTGTGTGTGTGTGTGTGTGTGTGTGTGTGCACGCGCGCACGTAGATACAACTTAAAATGGTTGGAAAAAATGTATAAAGGATTTGAATAATTATCTGCCCTGACTCAGTCAGGGCAGAAGGTCCAGAACAGTTTCTCTGACCTGAATGTCCCAACTAATTACCTCAACCCTCCACCTGACTTAGCGTGTGTAGATAGGCTTAATGGTTTCTCTATTGAGCTCTTCCATTATTTTTCAGGTGCCCAAGGTAATCTTTTCATTGAACACTCACTATTCTGGGATTTTCACAATGCTGATGACTAAGGGATTTTCTTCTGCCTGGTCCTAATAAGGGGACCTGAGTTAATCACTGTGTAGCTTTGATAGGGAGCACGGCGGGGGCTTAAACCACTTCTCTTGCTTCATTAGGGGAAAAAGCAACCCAGGTGCAGACCACGAGGACCTCAGGGTTTGATACTATTAAATCAATGCATAGACAAAAAAAAAGTGGATTAGGTCCTTTTTGCAAACAGAAATCTGGTGGGTAAGACTCAAAGATGGAAGAAGAAAGAGTTCTGAACAGATACCACTGCATTAGTGACTGACTGAGCTCCCCTTTCTCCCCATAGCCTCTTAAAAACCAAACCAAACCAAACCAAACCAAACCAAACCAAACCAAACCAAACCAAACCAAACCAAACCAAACCAAACCAAACCAAACCAAACCAAACCAAACCAAACCGAGGAAATGATTTATTCTCTATCCTGCACTAACAGAGTCCATCCCTGCCTGTCTGACTTCATAAGTGTTCTGGACTGATTTCTCTGCACTGGCCTAGAAATTGCCAATCATACCTCCATTGCAAGAACCGGCAACATTTACTTCAGTAGTAACCT
This sequence comes from Uropsilus gracilis, assembly GCA_004024945.1. Classification (NCBI taxonomy): domain Eukaryota; kingdom Metazoa; phylum Chordata; class Mammalia; order Eulipotyphla; family Talpidae; genus Uropsilus; species Uropsilus gracilis. The sequence continues at coordinate 236,415 of PVHY01000297.1, read as the reverse complement.
TTTGAAATTTCTGCTGCCAGCATAACAATGTTATTTTGCTTCTTTCCCCACTTACTTATCCCAGGTGATCTTAAAGATCTGAATTTTTTTTCTTTTTGAATTGAGGCAAATCAATATGTAGAAATGTTACTGAGTAGGATCACTATCTGTAAGAAAATTTCATCTCTTTTTAGCTGAACTTTATTATCTACACCATCCTCATGTCTAGAATGCAGACTCCGAGAAATAAGTTCTCTCATCTCAGAGTATATACTGTCCCATGGCTTGTGCACAAGAAGCATAGGCTATCATTTTATACTCTTTTCCTTTTACCTCTAAAGGCACTAATTTGATTGTTCAGGTTCCAGGCTATTGGACAGGCTATGCTTCAGAGTATTAGATAGAACCCTTAAATCTGAAAACTTGCACACTTAAGAATAGTGCTTCCATTTCACAATTTGAATGTTTTACTGAGAGTGTGTGACATTCTGTGATAAGAGAGTTGACCACCATTTTTTGTTTTTGTTTCTTTTTGCTGTTCTTTGCTAGCCATGAGCCTACTTGTAGATAATACTCTGTCTCTGATTTATTTCTCTCTGGCCACTCAGGCCTTACCTCTTAGAACCAAAATGGTTCCAGAGAGTTCTCAGCATTGGAATGTGGACCCCAGCCCAGTTCACAACATGATAGCACATTTCCGAATAAGTTTGCCAATAATTATTTTGTTCCCTGATCGGGCACCCTCATTGGGAAGGGGAGTCTGTTCCTCTATTTCCCTAGAGTCTGGACTGGTCTGTGACTGATTTCACCAACAGAATAAGATGGAGGTGATGCCATGCCAGTTCTAAGCCTAGCTTTGAGGAGGGTTGGCAGCTGCCACTTTCTCACTCTTGCAAGCCAGCTGTCATTTACATGTCACTACCGGGAGACTACCAAGCTGCAAGAACCCCAAGTCTTGTGGAGATATCGGCAGGATAAGACCCCATATGGGGAGAAAGAAGCCACATGGAGATGTATGAAATTACCAGCTATGAAGCCCCAACCCAGCTTAGCCATTAGCTGAATGCAGCTTCAGTGAGTGACCTCTGTGAGGGCTACATGGAACCAGAGTCTCCCAGTCTCAAATTTCAGACCCATAAAATTGTGAGCAAACAAACAAACAAAACCAGTCTAATTTTGTTGTATTTAAGCAGCAACAGATAACCAATACATTCAATAAGTTGTTACTTTTATTTCATATTTTCTCAACTTTACCCATTGCCTATATTTCCCTGGAAGATGGTTTGGGGAGGTTCATGATGGTCTAAGAGAGGACTTGGATATTCCTGGGTTTCCTGGTTATAAAATCATGAATGAACAACCTGATTTTCAACTGATACTTAATGATATTTATGGGAAACACATATATGGGGCACTGTGCTAAGCACTCTATGTATATAATTAGCTCATTTAATTGCTAGCATAGAATCTTGGAATGTTTGTTTCACCACCCTCTCTACCTCTGATCACTGCTTCATAGACAGGATGCTGAAGTTTAGAGAGGTCAAACAACACTTAAGAGGTGAATCAGTAAGTTGTGTTGCTGGAGGGAGGAGCCCAGGCTACAAAGTAGAGTCCTTCAACTATACAAACTCATTGCCATTTAAAAAATATTGTGTCTAAACTTATTTCTCACCTGATGACCAGTTGTACTCTGGGAGAAGGGGCGCCTAATTTGTCAGAGGATAAGGCTTTGGGTTAGACAGATCTTGTTTTGAGTTATGCTCTATATGATCTTGGGAAAAATTAAACTACCACGGTTTGAATAATTTCATGTGCAACATGAGGGTAAGAGTATCAGAGCATTCTGATGAGACCTCCCAGCCTAACTTCATCTAAGGTGCTCAATACTACACTGCTACGTGGTAAGGGTTCAATAAACCATTAGCTAATGTTACATTACCAGTGCCCAATTAACATGTGGTCAGCTGGAAGTTGACTGGACCAAGTGTGTTCCTTTGTATAGTTTATATACTAGAAGAAACTGTGGCCTCCAGGCCAAACAACTTGCTGCTTGTTTCTGTTTGGTCCACTAGCAAAGAATGGTTTTCACATCTAAAAAAAAAAAAAAATTCTCCCCACCGTCCTCCCTCCCCCACCACCCAGGTGGTGGTTAAAAGAAAATTTTAACCACTTATTTTTAAGTGGTTAAAAGAAAATCAAAAGGAATGTGTGTCCTAATATGGAAAAATTATATGAAATAGACTTTTTGGGGTTTGTAAATAATGTTTTATTGGAACGCAGTCACACTTGTTTATTTATATCTTACCTATGGTTGCTTTTAAGCTACAAAGGCAGAAGTTAAGTCACTGACTTGTAAAATAAAAAATATTTACTCTCTGGTCTTTTTCAGAAGTCTTTTTTCCCTTTAGACTAGAACATGACTTAAGTGAGAGACAGTGGGCTGGGGGTGAGAGAAGAATCACAATATGTAAATTTTCAATCCTAATTTGACCATTAGATGCTCAACTGACCGTTGGCTCTTTGCCTATCATATTAGCCTCATGTCCTTACCTATTTTTAAGACTGGTCTGGGTTAATTGTTTCTTGATTTCTTCTAGAATTAAAAAATGTGATTCTCACATGGTGTATGAAGCAGGGTCTAAATAGAATGTGGGATTGGAAACACTTCCCACACCTTGAAAAGAGTATAAATACTCTCGTAGTAAAACAAAAGACTATTAATAATTTGGTGTTAATAAGAGCTCTAGAAATGAGGTTGGAGGAAAAGCTATAGTAACAGAAAAAGGGGAAAAAACATTAGAGATAAATAAAGACTATTCTCACAGGTATGAGACCATGTAGCCTAGCACAGTGGGTAATCTTAGCAAAGAGAAGAAGGATTACAGCAGGACGCTTGTGAGAAGTGTGTATCCTGTGCCAGGCACTTGTTTTCAGTGTGTCTCATGAATCACCTCATTTAATATTCCTGGCTCCCTCTAGTTGGTACCTCTTTGAGATGTTGACAGGATGAATGAAGAAGACACAAGTAAAGGGACATTTCAAGGCTTTGAGGGCACACGGTAACTATTGTATTACTTTTGGTATAAGAAGGCCAAAGAAACAAGCATTCTGACTTGTTTAGTGAGTACTTCAGTTAATTTGCCCTGAGGTCCTTCTTACACATCTTCCCTGGCCTTCTGTTTTTGTGCTTTCCTTTTACAGTTGAGATAGAATGGACAGGATTCAGGGCTAAATACTCAAACACTGTGATCAGTATTGCTCAGGTCAATAACATGGGAGCAACTGTGACTATATCATTGACCAGCAGACTGGAAATATCAGAAAAGGGATGTGGAAATTTCTAACAGGGATTAGGGGCAGCATCAGGAAGTAATTGAGAACACAGCTTTGAGTTGGATAACACAGGAACAGATCAAATTCTAGTTCCAGCACTTACTGGATACACTACTATTTCCTCATCAGATTCTCCTCATCTGTAAGTGGAGATAATAGTACTATTCATGAAGCTGTTTGGTTACAAACCAGATTCCTAGCCCATTTCCCAGAGTATAATAAGTAATATTTGTCTGCTATCTCTGTCATTACTGCTGGAAAATCAGGTTGTTCTCAGTAATCAGACTTGTATATTAATGTGATCTTCCCCAAACCAGTGGCTAAGTATGTTGGTTTTAACAAATTAGACAAAATACCAAAAAAGGTGGATATTTAGTTCTACTAACTACATTTCAAGTACTCATAAGCCACACAGAGCTAGAGACTACTACTGTATTGCACAGTTTAGCACAGAATATTTCCATCATGGCAAAAAAGTTTCTTTGGACAATGCTCTTCTAGACTCAAAAGACATGCATAACATAACATTAGGCTATTAAATTTTTAGTGATAATAATTAAGAGATGTGTCACTGCTCACCATGTCAGGACAGAAGATCCACTGGAGGAACAAGTAGGGCTGAGCAAAGGGTGTGAGTGGGGAAAGTCTCATTTTGTGGAAGCAATAAGAACTAAAGGTGAATGGGTATTACTGAGTCATAAAGGGACCAAGAGAAGAATGACGATACAGATATAACTATAAGGGGAGGAGGCAGGAGAAATGGAAGATGGAGATGTGAGCTAAAGTACTACCAGAGAGTAAATTTCTGTCATTCATAAACTAAGAAATAGTAACACAGGAATAGCATTTAAAGGGTTAGAGAAATCAAAAGGTGCAAATTTCCAATTTAAATGGAGTCTTGGGGATTCCATGGACAGCATGGTGTTTATACTGCATTGCATATTTGAAAGTTGCTAAGATGGTAAATCTTAGAATTCTCATCACAAGAAAAAAGGTTTTGTGATGCTTTTTGTGGGTGGGTGTTAGCTGGATCTGTTGTAGTGATCATGTTATACTATACACAAAGCTGAATTATTAGATCGTACACCTGAAATTATTAGATTGCATTAGCTATACCTCAATTAAAAAAATAAGTAACTTGAACATCGTTTACAAAGCAGATGGCAAAAGAGTTACAAAGGTAAAAGTAAAATTGTTTGAAAGGGGCTCCTTTTAGGGTACGGGACTGAAGACACAAAATGTAGGACCAAGAAAAGCTGCTTTTTAAAAATTATGTTTTTATGAAATTATGAAAAAAAGTACTTTTTTACTTTTGTAAAGTAAAAAAATACTATCTTATTTTTTAACCATATATGTATATTTCTTTTAAAGAAATTATGGAAAAAAGAATGAAAGAAAGAATACTCAACATTAGAATGGAAAACAGCTTTTTGCAGGAAGAATGTATCTTTTCCAGGTAACTTCTTCAAGGCTTTTGGTTGAATGAAATCAGGATTTTGAGATATGTCCTCTACAAAGGCAAAAGCAAAGCCAAGCACTCCCCCTACCCCCACAATACATAATCTGGATGCTCTAAGTGCATCTTGGGAAGATGAATAAATTTTAAGTGCCAACTGAGGGACCGACTGCTTGGGGGAGACAGAATGTGCCAGTGGGTGGATGTACTGGGACTGTGTGTGCGGGTGAGCAGTTGAGCAAACCTCAGTGGCTCCTGCTTGGGGCCAAGTGACAATTACAGTGAAAACCCCTTCCAACACGTTCTGAGGACTGGAGAAAAATACAACTCTTGGAGTGTATGTGGGATCATAGAGAGTTTGATGGATTCCCAGAGCTTTCACCAGAGGGGCTGAATGTCTTCATAACCATCCAAAGATCAGTGGCATAGTCAGTCAACTTTAAAGCACCTAAACCCATGGAAGCACCCTGGATATGCCATGTAGATGCACATATATTTTGAAGTCATTTTGCCTTCCTCTTTTTTAGGAGGGCCAGAGGTTTTGGATGCTCTTTTCAAAGACCCATGGGAATGGTGATATTGTACTTTTTCCATGGTAGCTCACTGGATGGCCATGGTTCAGAAAATAAGTCTTTTTTTTTTAAATTCAACTCACATTTGAAAGAGGAAAGTAAAACTGAAATTTAAAATATGGTTTTCCTAAGTTGCCTATAAATGGAAACTGTTAAAAATGCTTTAATGGAGCGAAAACACTGAATTCCAAGTCTAACTCTCATGCCTGCTCTCTCAACTACTAGCTACATAACTGGCAATAGCAATTGCTTAGTCTTGTAGACAATAGAGAAATACTTCATACCTGATATATCATCATATGTAAAAATATGGATATATCTACCACTCATATTTACACTTACACTAATTTATTCAATTTTCTCTAAGAGTGTATCTCCTCATTTTACAAATGATGGGACAGTAGTAGCTCAGAATGGTTAACTTGCTTTCTCCCAGGAATACAGCTAAAAAGCAGCAGAGCCAGGGTTTGGATCCAGTGGGTCTCACGCCAAAGGATCCACTACTGAATTACTACACTGCCCTCTATATTGCCCTAATTTTTCACAGCTAATTCAACAATGTCTCAAGATCTAATACAATGACTTGAAATTACCGTGAAAAGCAAAAATTGTTCTAATACAATGACATTCATCTATTGCCACGAACAAGACCGCTTACATAATTATGTATGTAACCACCATGGATTTTCTAAAATGACCTTTCAGGACTACTGTAGAGCCCCAGAAGGGTGGGGTGTGTGGTGGGGGGAAGGGGGAAGGTGGGGAGTGTCTATATCCTCCTGGAAAATATCCATAGGCAAAACAAGCAATTCCTGAGTTGTAGAACTGCTGACTGATTGTATGGCTTCTGTGCATGTTCATAAATATTGATTATGAGCAAACTATTATCATAGTAATGAGGATAATAATGCCTCCTACAGCCCATCCTACATACTACTCCAAGTCCCTACCTTTCATTAAACAAAGAGCTGCTGGCACTGCTGGTGAGCTGGGCAAGAGGCAGGGAAATGATCTCTATTAAGCAAAAGCATTCTGTTCCATGCACCAGTTAGGAGCAGCAGCCTCATTAATGATGAGAATTGTACAAGTCTCCTGTTGCTTAGGGTACTGTGCTCCGAGACTGGGTCCAGGAAGTGTATGTTCTCATCTCTCTTCCCCCCTGGGGCTTCCGAACAGATGCCCAATTGAAGTGGATCTGCTTTTCCTTCCAGTTTTCCTCATTTCTGTCCCAATCCTTCATTCCCAGAGATGATTTCTGCTAGGCTCTAAAGCTCCTTCAAACCTACCCTTTCATGCTGCTAAGACTTAACAAATGATTGCATGCTTATTATTTGCCTGTAAGAGGCTAAGCAATTTATAAGTAATTAACTCTCATAATGGTCGACATAATGATTATCATCATTTACATATGAGGAAACTGAGGCTCAAAGAGGCTTAACAATGTCCTAAAAGACCCATAACTGGGAGATCATGGAACTGATATTTGCATGTGGGTTTGTTGGGCACCAGGATTGGCCTAACTGATGACTGCGTATGGTTTTCTATTTGTCTACTTTAGTGAATACTCTCATTTAAATGAGAAACTCAGAAGTGTGACATTCTAAAGCATTAGTTTTATAAAATTTCCAAATAGACATGAAAGCTTATTTTTATTTGATGTTACATGAGTGCCTCTGTCTGCCTCTTTTTGGGTTTTGAGTTATCATCTGAACATATGTGAATACTAAGTCCAAGAGAACACAGCTGTAAAAGGGTGAGGGCTATGGCTTTGGCATGACTGAGGTTCTGAGCCAAGAAGGACAATATTGGCATTATTAGAATGAATTATGTTTAGTTATGTTCTGAAAATTAATCATTGTTTCTGCAACAAAGAATCACCCACTGCCCAGGTTGCCCTTCCTCAGCCTCACCCTAAAATTGAAGGTACAGATAGTTTATATCACCACTTCCATGACAACTTATCTATCATAGCCAGCATGCTACACAGTAGAGGTTTTTTTCCCCCTTTCTTCTCACTACAGGTGAAAAGTAGGAAAGCAAACAAGTTGCTGAGATCAAGGAATGGGTTCTGTGACTGAAGTAGCTTTTCAAGCTATTTTCCTCCTCTACACTCAGTCACTGCTAAGTGGGGTGGCTAAAACATATCATAAGTTCCCAAACTTCCTGAGTCAATGCCACCTTCTACATTTTGGCTATTGCCCATGTGCCATCTGTACTATATTTACTTATTTACTTAATGTTCCTCTTTAAGTTGGCTCACTTTTAAAATATTTTATTATGAAATATTTTATATCACTTTATATCACTACCTTAAATGGAAAAGCAATATCATTCTCAGTAAAAGAAGATAGGAGCAAAAATATATAAGTAAAATAGGTAAATTCTAGGTAGATGTGGCTACCTCTTAGAAGGGTGTCCAGTAGGAGACCTGCTTGTTCTTTCTTTTCCTCTCTGTTAGATAGAACATTTGAAATTTTAGAGAGTTTAAGAGACAGGTAATAGGCTAATTGGAAACTCATTTTGTGAGGTATAGACAAGAATGAAAATGCAATTGAAATGAGAAGTACCTTCTCATAGTGTGACTGGTGTTATTTAATCTGAATTTCTCTAGCATCTGACATCATAACAGGTACCACATACTTAGTCTATGCCTGGAAAACACGTAGTGATTTACTTGAAGAAGAAGGAACAGAGCAAGTGAAAGGGGAAGTGAGGAAGAATAACATGAAGAAAAGCAAAAGAAAACAAAAAAGGAAAGCAGAGGGAGGTGGAGGAAGAAGGGAAAAAAAGGAAAGGTAAAGGAAAAGAATCCCCCCTTTTTTTTTAATAATGTTTGCTGAGATCTGTGGCGCAAATATTTTGACCATGGTTGATTTCAAGCTGCCAACATGACATCACTGACTACTGAGATAGGAAGAGAAGCAGTGAATTCGCTGTCACCAGCAGACAGAAACTGAGCAGACTTCAGGACATCGTGGGAAACACTGCACCAGAAAGTCTCAAGAGTTCCTTCTGTGGTTTGTACTATAGATAGTAACTTCTAGATAACAGAGATACAGCCTTTAAAAAGTCTATCTCTACAACTCCTAGATCAATAATTTTCATTTATCAGTCACTGAAGCATGGAGTGATATAATAACTGAATTTGATACTCATTATTCAGGGACATAACCACAGTAGGGACCACAAGAATAACAATATCTAACAAATATTAAAAACTAACCCCAATTTAGGTATAAAATAATTACTGACTTAACAATACCACATAATGTCACAGTTACTATCATTTCTAATTTACAGCTCAGTAAATATTATCATTCTCATTTTAACCCATTCAGAGTTAGTTTGTGTGTTGAAGATTATACTCTGGTAAGGGGCAGACCTGAACAAATAAGAACCCCTATGTATATTCAAGTAAACCTACCACAAACCAAAATAAGCTTGGGGAATAGGATAGTCCAATGGTTAATCAAATATTTTAATTAATAAGGAAGTATTCTAGATACTACATATGAATGAAAAATTCTTTTAAAATAAATTAAAACATCAACTGGGCGTGGTGGCACGTGCCTGTAGACCAAGTTCTGAGAGGCCAGAGGCCTGTGATCGCTTGTTTGTGGGTTCGAGACTACCCTGGGCAACATAATGAGACCTGGTCTCGAAAAAAGCAGCCGGGTGTGGTGGCGGGCACCTGTAATCCCAGCTATCTGGGAGGCTGAGGCTGGGGATTGCTTGAGTCCGCGGGATCGGGACTACTACAGGCAACATAGTGAGAACTAATCTCAAAAATAAAATAAAATAAAATAAAACATCAAATGCCAAAAATACATGATAATAAAAAATCATGACATCATAATTTTCAATATGAGTATATTAAGATAAAAATTAGAGTTGAGTTTTGGTTGATCTTGCGATAATAGTTTGGGTTGCTTCAGAGGAATGATGTGATGCTATGAACTGAACAGGTAAGATAATGGTGGGTAAGAATGGTTGTTCTGGAGCACCTACAACACACTAGGGGTCATGTAAAGCTACTTCATCTGCTCACCTCTCAGCCTTCTGAAGTAGACAATGCCATTCCCACCCTGTAGATGAATTAATGGAAGCTCAGAAATGATCTACCTGTATTTCTGTTAATCTGACCTTTAAATCATATCTCTCCCTTAAACTTTCTCATAAATGCTCTCCCTCCACTACATGTGGTTCAGGGGCCAGGCCAGAATCTCCAACTTTTCATTTCAGAGCAATAGTTTCCTGTCTGAGGCCATGTGCATATTCATTAGGTATTTTTTTTTTTCATAGCTGACATTTCTGGGACCCAGTGGCTCCCTACCTTGCAGTGTCTTCCTTGCTGAGGAAAACACTGTGTCTGTCTTATGTTCACTTTGAACTATATTCATCTATCTAGCAAAGAATATTAAGTGAAATGGTAAATTTTGGATGATTTTTTTTTTCTGGAAATCTACTGAAAGGTTACTTGGGCAGCAGGCATGTTAATTGTCAAGTATGTTTTCATGGCATGAACTGGAAATGAGGCTGATGTCCTACTAGGTAGTAAAATTATCTGTTATAGACCCCAAACTGGATGTCAAGTTCTAAAACACTGGGGTGAGGCTGATGAAAGAAATCAGTGGAAAGTCTGGCAAATGAGTGTTTTACACTTCTTGAATATTTTAGGGCACCATGTTTGTGTTGGCCCATGTGAACAAAATACTTTATAGGACATATATCTTTCCTTCCAAAGGAGGCTGAAAACATCAAAATCAGAAGACCTTGAACCCAACTGGGCCTTGTAACAGGTAGCAGCATTCTTTCTGTGATCGCTTCTAACTTCTCCAATTGAATCAGTATTGATAGTGTCCCTTAAATCCCATACCAGTGACAAGTTCCTTTCTGATCAGATGCCTGACTAGTTTTTTTTAACTCTATCCTGTTGTTTCCCCTCACACCTCCAATTCTGGCCTCTCTCTGAGTCACAATAATAAACTTTCAGTTTCTAGAATTTACTCAACTTTCTCTTTTCTCCTCCAAGTTTTTTGCATGTTGGAACACTCTTTGGGCTCTCTCTCTCCCCCCCTCTCTCTTTCTCTCTCTCTTTGCTAAGGGAGCTTTTACTCATCTGTTAGATCTTAGCTCAAACACCATTTCCTTGATGGTCTCCCAAATGAGGCTGGATCCCCTTTGGGCTACAATCCCATCGCATATGCTACTTTTCTCTGAATAATTGCCACAATTGTAAATGACTAGTTGGGAATATATCTCCCTCATGCAAATGTACAAAAAAGAGGCATTGTCCCTCTTACTCGTTGCTATGCCCCAAGTATTTACACATGTAAATACTTAATAAATATGTGCAAAATGATGTCGCTATAAGAAACTAAAAGCACAAAGGAAGTGGAGGATTCTGAATGTTGATTAGTTTCATTGAAAATGGATTAGTGGGTAAATTATCACACTGTTTTTGCTTGTAAAATGTCAAAATACAGATCATATTTTTTTAGGAGTGCTATCGGTTACTGGATACATTCTGGAAGAGTTCCTAAGTGACTTCATATATGAGTTTCTGTGTTTTTATGGTGATAATAAGGGAATCAATAGGGGGCATCTCAGTAGCTGTGTGACTGGGTAAATTACTTGACTTCCCTCACCTATAAAATGGGGGTAGTAATTGAATATATTGCCAAGGGTAATTGTGGGGATCAGATAAGAGGAAGATTTGACATCACAGTGCCCGGGACAGTGGATGTGTTGTCTTTTTTTTTTTTTTTTTTAACAACAGTGGGTGTTTCTGTCCCAGACAATCATTTCCACTCTGAAATGTGGAAGGAACTGACCTGAATCACATCAGTTTAGCATCTGATACTATAGAAAAGTTACCCTTGGAGGGTGGATGGTCCAAGATGTCTGTGTCTGTACCATCATCACCAGTTCACACTACAAAGACCCATCTCTCCCAAGCTGGGCATTTCTGAAGCCAACGCAAAAACTGGAATGCCATCAGAAATAACACTAATACATGACTGTGAACACTCACCCTGCTTTATAACTTGAACTGCTTCCTGACCCAAATGTTTCATGGACAGAAGTGTATTCCCTTGATCCAGTTCTGGATTTTGCTCACAGCAGCAGCCTTATCCCTGGGCATGACATCAAGAGCACAAAAGCAGTTGATGCTGCAGGTTGATCTATGCAAATATCAGCCCTGATGGTTGATTCCAGCAGCAGGAGGTGGAACATGTCCACTTTGTTTCACTGCCAAGTGTCAAAACAATGGTGTTGCTGGGAAAAACAGGCGGGGAATGGGGAGCTGGGAAGAGGTGAATGAGGATAAACTGAGATCTAGGAGATTGGACACAGTAGGGTTTTGGGCCCCTGGTCGTTCTGCAATAGGCTTCACCTTCCCTGTCCTGTGTCCATCTTGTGCTGTAACCACCTCAAGAGGATTGGGTAATCTTGGTTGAATTCTAGGGGGTTTCAGAGGATTTAATGCACTTGTTTTGTCTGCATGGAGCTGAGACAGGGCTCCTTTTACATCCTTATCACTTTTCTGAGGCTCTGGAGTCCAATGGGAGGGAGCATGTTGGTGGAAGCCTTAACTTATTGGTGTTCAGTTTCTATAGCAGAATGTTGCTGGAGAGGATTATTTAGAGGATTCAAGGAGGAAAACATATTGAAGGCATCAGCCCTGTGCAGGGTACTTACCAAATGCCTAAAGAACGGGAGGGAACTGTAGCTCCCGTTGCTATCTGAGGCTTTTGAATTTGTCAAATAAAGCGTTTGTTATATTACACGGAAAGAATTAAAAGCCCAGGTCACACGGCCTCTGATGATGGGTAGAGCTGGGCTAATCTCCCTTTTCTGGGTTGTCATATTTTCTGTGCTTTGCTGATCCAGGTGTTATCTCAGTTCACTGAACTCACAGTCTACCACAGTTCTTAGGACTTCCACTATCACCCTTCTGAGTCTCTACTACAGATATACTCTTAATCCCTAAATACTATTCACGTTCCCTCCAAGATATTCTCTAAAATGCTTCCTGCTTTCCTGTTTCATCTGCCTTGGAGTTGCTATTCTTTCCCGAAGATTCTCCTCTTTACCCATGGCTAATCTCTTCAAGCTCACTGAAGTCAGCTCACTTGTCTTCTGAGAGAAAATTTCCCTGACATTCTAACTGAAGTGCAACCCTGGCCTCCTCCTCCCAATTATGGCCTGTACAGCCCCATCTTATAACTTTATTTCCTTCTTTAATTGCCTGTCCTCTTTCCAAATGGAAGCTCCAACTAGCAAGTTGTCCACACTTAAAGCTAAGTCCCTGGCACCCAATACAAAACACAATACAGAGGTGCTCTGAAAATCCAACTTAGGTGAATGAGTAAATAGATTCCGGAGAGAAATATATTTGAACACCTGGGTAGGCCCAGAGAATGGATTTTAACTAGCTGGGAGAGGAGGCTGGCAGACCACCTGTTTGTCCTCCTTCCTGGCCTCCTAAAAGAACAGCACTGGCTGCCCACAAGACAGGGACCCTTCCAAGCAGGCAACCCACACAAAAGCACATCTTGCAGTCAGGGGAAATGGGCGGATAGTTGCTAATTGCGACTTCCAACTGGGCTGATCTTTCAAAAGTTCGAAAGGCTCCTGCCTCCATAAATCCCGGCTGGCTGACGGCTGCTGAGACTGCTGAGGGAGGAGAGGAGGGGTGTGCTTGGGCGCCTCCCGGGCTGGCACGAAGAAGCCACATCTCATAGTCCCCCCGCCCCACTCCTCTCCAAGAGAGGAAGCAATGCAGATGGAGACGAGAGATAAATATCCCTGCCTGCTCTGTGCCACTGCAGACGTTTCCCAAAATGTCTGGCTTGGACCATGAAATCAAGCCCACCCAGGAAAGGAGGCGCTCAGCGGGAGAAAGAGGGAGAAAGGGTGGCATATTTGTCGATACTTGTCAGCTTTCTAGGGGGCAGAGCACATGGCTCATACTTGGCAGTCCTGCTGAGGTGGGGACGTAAGTGCGCAGTAATACTTGAAGAATTGAATCACAAGTGGGAGTGGAGTTAAGGAAATCAATCCAGGATATCTGCACTCTCTCTAAGTCCTTGTCCAGGGACTCACAGCTGGTTCTCTCACCAGTGACTTAGAGGTCTGTCCACAATACCCGTGACTTCTGCTCCCTCCAGGGTAAAACACAACTGGTTGCAGAATGTCTTCAAATGACTGCAAATGCCCTTTGCAGTTTGGGCAGGAGATCAGAATCCACGTGTGGAGACATTCCTGCCACTTCTAAGCACAGCTCATGCTCTCTAGTACTGGAATACCAGCAGGAGATGAGAACACAGGCTGCAAATGATAAGTGGGTGCTTTTGGCCTCAGGGTGGCCAAGTGTGTGGGGGAAGTGTCACTAAGAAAGGGAAGTTACAGGCCCAGCAATAGGCACCAAAGTGTTCTGCAGTTACGGTGACTTCACCAGGCATGCTGTGAGGCTGCAAAATGTCTTAGAAAAGGGAGATGAGAGGATGAGAATTTCAGCTTGAAAACTCCTGCAGAGGCTATACTAGGTCAGCTTGGTTTCTAAACCCTCTATGAGAATCACTCTCCTACCCTGTTCTTGACATCGCTGTCATGGCACTAGTTCTCTTGGTAAGTCAGTTCTTAGGGTGGGGCCCTTGATGGATTGCATTCCCTTCAATGAAGAGCAGAGGGGCTTTCCTGGTTTTCGCTGGTTCAAGTCCAGTACAGTAAAAACAGTTGCTCAAAATGAAGACTCAAAGCAAGTGATAGCTTTTGAAGGTGTCAGGGGAATGTTTTCCAGAAATGTTGCATTAAGTTCTGCCACTTTTCACCATTTCCATCACTTAGCTGAGGAATGGATTATCTAATATTTCCCACTCATGTGTCCTGAATCCTTCTTGATGAATCTTCCCTACTCATTCGCTCATCTGCTTTCTTGTGCCAGGCAATTGCCAGATGAATTTCACCCTCTCCAGGAAGCCACTCAGTGTGTGTGTGTGTGTGTGTGTGTGTGTGTGTGTGTGTGCGCGCGCGCGCATGCGCGCGCGCAAGCATGTGTGCACATGCGCACAGCGCGGGGGGCATGCTGGTAAAACACCTGGGTTCCTGTCTCCATGCTGCCCACTGCTGTGTGACTGTAGACAAATTACCACCCTCCCCCCCGACTCTGGGCCTTTGTTTCTTTGTCAAAGGAGTGGGTTGGATAGATTTCCTTTCCTCTGTGACACATCATGGGTAGTTCACAGAGTGAAATCAAAGAATTCCCTATTGTCACCATCTTCTGTCCATTTCACCTTTGTCAATAAATTGTAAGGACTGGTACCATCACACTCCTGGGCCTGAGTTCAACTCTTATATCTGGGCAGTCAGAATTGCATATCAAACCAAGTTCAGCATGTAGATGCATAGATGCTATTTAATAGTTTAAGATGTTTTCTGTTTTCAGTCACCTTAACTCCCCCAAAATCTAATATATGGATAGAGAAAGGAGTAGGGTATATTTGATCTCATGTGAATTATAACCTTAATGATCTTTTATTAATAATAGCTGCCATTTATTGAGACTGAGTATGTGCTACACATTTGCTAGCTAAATAAACTCTTTTACTAACATTATCAATCACAGCAGATTATAAGCGAACACATGTCCCTGGTTCCCATACAATGTTATCAACTGACAAAGATCCCCCCGAAATAAAAGGATGTAATGGTACCAATCTCCCAAATGAAAACCCAGACTATAGCTAAACTGAGGTTCAGAGGATGAGTCATTTATTCAAGATCATAGTAGGCTAATATCAGTAATGGGATTTGAACCTGATTCTGTTGGATTCAAAAGATGATATGCTCTTCCCTACCCATGCCAGCCTGGTTTCTTGGCATTCAGTGTCCAATTAAGGTATTCTGCAAGCCCATAGACAGTGAGTCCTAGATTGACTGCCTTTTCTGGGGTTCTGTCAGAGAAAAACAGCTGGTTTCACAGCCAGAAAGAACCCTGCTGACAAAAGTGGTGAGAAAGAGTACGTACAATATCTACCTAGTGCCAGGAAGGGAGGAGAGTCAGACCCAGGAGCAGCCCATTTGTAGTGACCCTTTCTAGTGCTCATTTACCTGTGGAGAATTCAGCCACCACTTTTGTGCCCATGCCCAGCTCTGGTCACTGCATTAGAGCTGCTCAGAATTTGTACAGACCTCCAGATGTTGTAAATGAAGTGCACTCAAACCCAGGCAGGTACATGAATGACCAGGAGAGGGTACAGGAAGCAGGCACACATGTCTGGTCTGTGAGACCACCATAACTCAGTTCAGTAGGTCACTGCTATGCACACAGGCATTGATGTGATAAAGAAAGCCCTGGAATGAGAACTTCTCTGTTCTGATTCCTGATTTTTTAAAAGTGAGCAACTGTTTCAGTTAATACAAATGTATCTGATACAGGGAGGAACAAATAAAACCTCTTTGTAAGCATTATCTGATCTGCAAATTTCCATTTGCAAACTCTACAGTTAATTTTCCTCACTTATAAATGAGGAAACAGTGGTTGAAAACCATGAAGTGATTTGAGATAGCTAAGGTGGGCTTCTGGGTCAGGAACTTTTTGCATGTAAACATACAGAGGTGTGTGCTTGTATTATGTGTAGATATACAGCATACATATTGCATGTTGACAAATGAAACAGAAAGGTGTTGGATTATCTGCTGTTATGAAATGTCCTATTTGTTCTCTGGTGTTATTATCATATGTTGGCAGTTGACTGCAATTAACACACATACATAAATCCAAAATGAATTAGCAAAAAAGCACCCCTTTCCCTAATCAAAACCAAAAGTAAAACCAGGAGAGGGATAGAAACACTTTACTTACCGTAAATGACAAAAAGGAAGAAA
The DNA here is from genome assembly GCA_004024945.1 of Uropsilus gracilis. Lineage (NCBI taxonomy): Eukaryota > Metazoa > Chordata > Mammalia > Eulipotyphla > Talpidae > Uropsilus > Uropsilus gracilis. The sequence goes on along the minus strand of PVHY01000297.1, from coordinate 220,179 downwards.
ACAAAGTTCCTTCATCATATCTGGATAATTTTGCCAGTACTCCTTCCAAGATAGTAATAAACTAATAAAACAGAAAAAAAAAGAAAAAAGAAAAGGAGGGTTAATTTCCAGTAGTAATTTTTCATAATAAAGAGCAACATTTCTCAACCACATAGTACTGCGTGCTCTGCTCATTCTGACTCTTATGTTCCATTATTTGATTCCCGTTTTGGGAAAAGCAATAGGCTGCCTTTACATAGAAATATTTGACTTATCCGGCTTTCTCTTCATTATTATGTGATTGCAAATATAGAGTGTTACAGAAGTGCAAAGTGACAAAATATTATTGAGTTGCATATAGCATGCGATAATATTAAATGCACTTTTCAAAATCCAAAATTGCGCAAAGCAGTTTTTATGTTACATATTAGCACTACATTTAATCCAATCTATTTTTATTTGTATTTTATCAGTAATTTTGGGGAAACAGAAGCTTAGCACTGGCAAATATAAATGTCTTCCCATTCAGCATTACTTAGTTAAAATTCTATAATTCATGAGGGTGACTGAAATAGCTTTATCTGACTTTTATGTTTTATTATGACTCTCACTGCATGTGAAACTAGAGGAAAGGGGGATTTTCATGATGGCAGAATTCCTTATTACCGTTTAACTTTCTCTATTTAAAAATCTAACTTTGTCAGTGCTGGAAAACAAAACAAACATTTTCCACATAACCGAGAGTGACGTTTGGGGACAAATTCTTATTAAGTTAACATATGCCACTTCATCGATTCATCTTCGCACGGCTTGCAATCATCAGAAAAATCATTCTGAGCTGAGGCTGGGTGACGTACAATCTTGTTTCCTGAGAAATACGAGGATTCAGCTCAACTTTTTAACGTGTTACATTTTAATGGAAATACAGACATAACAAAGGCATGTTCACGATGAAACATTTCACCTGAAGCTGAAGGTTACCTTTGCAACCAAGAGTGTTATCATTTCTTTAACAGTTTCTTCAATTAGTTCGTCTATTTTTGAATGGTATTGATGCTAAAGAACACAGAAAGATAAATATTAGCATGTTTGGGAGGTGATGGCATTGCAACCGCCAGTAATTTTTAGACAACAATTTATAAATAAAACCTGGCCTGCAGACCTAGTTTATTTCCATGGTCCCAGAAGCAGTTGTAAGCAAGGCTTTGACTACAGATATTTGACGGAACAGAGATCTGAAGCTCTTCAAAAAACAAAACAAAACAAAACACCAACTCCCAGGCACACAGCTTCTCATTCAAGACCTCCCTTATAGGCTGGGATATGTTGTAGTCACAGCCACACATTTACAATGAGGACACATGGGTGACTTTGTGGCCTAGCAGTGTGTGCATCTGGGTCTAACAAAGCAAGATACCACAATAATGTAATACAAGGGGTTGAAAAATTATCTTTGGAAAATGGCTGGTGAATGTGGCTTTGGAGTACAATTCTTCCCAAGAGAATCTGATCAAGGCATTAACTGATTTTACAAAACTGCTATGATGTTCAAATGCTATGGTCTCAGGGCTTTCCAGTTCTATCTACCTCCAGGCTTTGACTCCACATCCAGCAAAGGGTTTTTTCAGAATCCTGACGTGAGCTCCCCTTTCCTTCATTCATGAATAAGCAGACCTAGGCATAGAGCTGCTTCTGAGACTGCTGCTAAGATTTTCAACTTCTCTAACTGCTGCTGTCGATTACATTTAAATAGTAATGTGAAAACAAACCCCCACACAAACAAGAATCTGCTGCAAATGCCACGGGAAAAGGAAAAATGATTTCAACAGAAAATATTGTTGCCAGCTCCTTGACATTTATTAGATCATGTTAGTAACCATTTGAATTATTTCATAGTTTCTTAATAAAAAATAACAATGCAAAACAATGTTATTTGGAAAGGAAAATGCACTTACCCGCTCTTTAGCAAACTTTCAGATGGATGATTAATTAGAATAGAAAGAATGAAACAGTGCAAATAGAAATTAGGACAAAAGGACACATGAGAAAATAAAAACTAAATATGCCATGTGAAAAGCTATGAAACATACAGAAATAATAAGCCATAGAAATGTGGTTGGATATTCTGATAACTGGCAATTGGAATTATTACAAGGAAAAAAAGGATTATGTATTAGATTCATTAGCCTAAAGTTTTAGGGGTAATTTGTTTTTGTTTTGAAATTGGAAGACCTGGAAAAAGTTCCACTGCAAAGTTGGGAAGTCATATTGAAAAGTTTATCTGTAAAAGATCAGATAATAATACTATGACCCTGGGTCAAAGGGGAAAGGTAGGACAAATTGACAATTTTAGGAAGGGAATCAGCATATCGTGTATAAAGACATTTAGTGGACTTATTTGTTGTTATTATCATTGTTATTATTATTTTAATCCAGTTCCTAGTAGCTCTGTTCTCAGACTCCTATCTATTCTAAAGAGGAAGAGAAGACATAAATGTGAAAACATTTTATCCAATATAATTGCAATTCAAATACTATTATATGTTGAACTTTACAAAGTAGAATATAAGGGAACAAGAGGTGGTATTACTCAGTGATCTCATTTTAGCTGATTAGAGGGAAAGAAGAAAATAAGTGGCCCACGTTGTATGGTTCTGATGAATCAGAATCCATGCTGGCTACTGGTAAGTGCATAAACCGGAAGATGAATGCAAAAGCTATCTGCAGAATTCTGTGCTAGAAATACAAAGATGTCAGAGCAAGGATTTCAGGAAAACTGACTGGGCTCCAAATTCATTTTTAGGTCTTGAGGTAAGATCCAGAATCACATGCTCACTTTCCTTCTTCACGTGACTGCTGCATTCTGCTAGATGTACTTTGGATTGCTATGGATAATTCACAATTATTATTAGTTTATTACAGAAATTAACTAACTCAAAAAGCTAGTTGTAGGTAAAAGAATACAACATGGCATATTTCTGAGGGGCTTCAAACGAAGCAAAGAACACCAATGGGAACAGAAATGTTCTCTTGTGAAACAGCTGAACGGCAAACAGAATCAAGAGCATTGTTCTTTATGCACCAAGAAATGTTTAGATTATTGGTCTGAGGAGTGTGACATTCTTCATCAAAATACAAATGTTCTCTTCTAAAATAGAGGAATCTCAAGTCTTCTTATTCTGCAACTAATCAAAATTAAGGAGACAGAGATATGGTCTGCAGAACCTCTTAACACTTTCAAATTTTTCTTGCCAGGTTTGGCTTGACTTTTCTCTGGAGCTCCCATTCTCTTTCTCTTTCACTCAATACTAATCTACTCTCCACATTTCTTTTCCCCTCTGCATAGAAAGACAAGTGTTTGGATATCATTATTTTGTCCCTTACATCCAGAAGAAATAAAAACATTTAATCCCATAGGTCTATTTCTTCATCTTTTCACTAGTGCTAGCATCATCCCTGTTGTGAGTACAGAAATCATATTCACCTAACCAGCTAATGGAAATGTGGTTTAGAAACTCAGAAGTGCTGTATGGCACCATACAATGATTGCTACAATTACTATTTGAATAGCATAGTGGTTACTAGTGTATTTATATATCTGATCTCATCTAGAATATATGCACTTTATTTTATTAAAATTATAACCTGCATTAAATAAAAATTTGGGAAAGGCAGCAGGGCAGGGTGAGATCTGTGCTGCTTATTATTTAGTAAAGGGATAAATATCAAAGTAGCCTCTATTTTTAGGCAGTTATCAAACACACATATTTTTTGATCAGATTTTCCAAGATGTGATTATAATTGTGTGTGTGTATGTGTGTGTGTGTGTTTGAGGCTAGGTCTTGCTGTGTTGCCCGGGGAACCATGGACTCAAGCAGTCCCCAGCCTCAGCCTCTCAGTATCTGGGATTACAGGTGAATGCCACCACGCCCAGCTATTTTTTGAGACTAGGTCTTGTTATGTTGCCCCAGGTAGGTCTCAAACCCGTGGACTCAAGCAATTCTTAGTCTGGACTTCCTTCTTAGGCTGGAATTAAAGGTATGCAACACCACATCCAGCCCTCAAGATGTGGCTATGATTAACTTGCTTTTCAGAAGCTATAGTGAGTATTGTCCCTTCACTCTTTGCCCTTTCCTGGAAAATATATTGTTCTATGCAGCTGGAAAACTTCTTGAAGGGAAGGGGTGTAAATACAACTGTAAATACAATCTTCCCCTCCAAATAAGAGTGTCTTGTCACAAAATCTCTTGCAACTGGATGTACTACTCAACTATATCTGCAGTTTGATATGACTACAAAGAGGGATTCTTCCATTTCTTGCATTTTTGAGTTCCCTCTGCTGGCTTTCTTGGATTGACCTGATGATGATAATGATGATGATGATGGTGAAGGCAACAATATCACCCCTAAAGTTATATTTTGAGGTCCTTGATCATGATGATAGCAAAGGAACTACTACTTTGCAATGGCATGATAAATGTGGGGAGTTCACTTTTTTGCTTTGGATGAGCTAAGTTGCTGCAAATTCACAATTGCTTTGTGAAAATCATTCTACTTGACTTCCTGTGCTGCACATTTTGCCTTGTCATGGAACAGATTGTGTGTATGTTGTCTTTCTGTTAAGACCATCTGACCTTGGAAATAAGATGAAAACACACTAGACCAAGTGAGAAACTATTTAATACACAATTTCCTGTCTATTGGTGCTTCACAAATTTTAATGAAAAAATAAATATTTAAGATAGAAAAGTATGGTTAACAAATGTTTCAACAGCTGCCTTTAGATAAGACTGTACCCCTGTGATGAATGTCAGGAAATGAACTGAAAACCAGAGAATACTGTTATCACCTGGCCAGTATCTATTATAAGATGGGTTGAGGGAGTTGGAAATCAGTGGAGGCAGGTATACTAACTTGATCTTTAATATGAACTTAGTATCCAATATTCATGGAGTGAATTAAGCTTCTAGCTCTTCTTCCAAGTTCAAAATGCTTCCAGTCATCCTTGGCCAATTTCATTTTTAAAAATTCAGTTTTATTTCTGATATGAATGTCCCTCTTGTACAAAGTAAGAAAAGATAACAAGGGATCATCTGTATGAGACTACCCATTGAAGTTCTGCTCAAAGGCACAAACACAGAGAAGACTCAAGAGAGGCAGTACAGTAAACCTGGGAGTAATGTCATCTTGTTCAATGTTGTTTTGTTTTCATGCTAATGAGAACATATTCTGGCCAATACTGAATGAAAGAATGTTATTTGTGGATCTGGTTTCATTATGTTGTTCTACTAAATTTAGTTTCCAAAAACCTATTCATGATATTGAGGATTTACTGTATATATTTACAGACAGTGAAGTCTGACTTTATTCTGACTATTCTTAGTCAGCATTCTAAGGTCAGAGAGGCCTCACTTTCCACAAGTTGGTCACTTAGGTGTCTCTGATTTTACCATGCTAGGAAGAAGCATTACTCTCTAGCATGACTTAGGTAACTGCATCTTAAGCTAAGAATCATAGATCAGAGTGCTGTACCGAATGGGTCCTTTATAAAGATTATATATATATGTATATATATATATATATATATATATATATATATCTGAGGTTGTGTGTACTCGTTCAGGAAAAAAGAAATATTTACCAGTTTTTCATTGTTACTAAAAAACAAAAAAAAAGCATATAGGAAATATTTCTGCTTTATCAAGTAGAATAATGTCTAGACAGAAAAGGATACTGTTGTTTAGTCTCAGGAATGTCACTGTTTGGACATATCCAAGACAACGCTCTAATCCTCTGTCCAGAAATTAGGGTGCTTTTATCCCCAATTTTGATAAGCTACATGCTTCTCAAAGGTTTTATGTCAGAGTTATGTCTCTTATTTAACAAATAGGCCAGTAATGTAATAAAAGTGACTTGCTCAAAGTTACAGAGTTTGATAGCCATGGTATTCACAGGATGCATTCATGTTATTAAGTCATTGGACAACTTATTCTAGAGAAGCAAAACTCCAAACGAAAGTCAGAGAAGTGTATAATGATTAGATGAAAGAAAAGTTACATGGTGACAAAAGTTAATCTATATTTTTCATTGTGCATCTCCAACTGAAGGCTGTAGTGTAGCCTACAAAGGTCCACAGTTCCCCTTCAAAATGTGTTGTGTGAAAGTACTTATTTCATGGGAAGTGGCTCCACAAATTTTATCAGATTTTTAGTGGGTTCTGTGGTAGAATCCTCTATCCCACCCCCATGACTGTTCTCAAACATTCAGATCAGAAAGAACAAAACTTAAGATCAGAGTGACTTGGCTTGTTATGAAGGACTGTTTAGCCATCTGGTCTATAAATAATGGCCACAATTGAATCAGTCTTAAAAGGGATGTAGATGCTACTGAGAGGAAAAGGAGATCAGACCCCCTGTAAAAACCCCTGTCCACCCAGGAGTGGTGTCATCATTGTGAAACTCAGAAAATGTGGGTATTTTCAGGGAGTCTGAAGGGAAATGGGTAAGTTGGACTTGATGAAACTTAAAGCAACTTAGCAGACAGGATACTGTTAAATATCAAATAATAGCCATTTTTTAGCTGATATCAAGCAGCCATTTTTTTTGGAAAAAAAGTTAGGCTGCTATGGAAGGAGGCAGGTGAACCAACCTTATATGAACATAAGGGCCATGTCAGCCAGAAGCTAATCATATATGGCATCATTGGGCATCAGATAGCAACATCCCCTTATATGTCAAAGCCCCTCACTAGCCAGATAAGACTCTTATCTCTTAGTCCCTTACTAGCCAAACTAAATGGTATATGTATCCCCAACCCCCTTGCTAGCTAACTCAAATGGTTCGCGTATCCCCAAGCCCCTCATTAAGGGATAAAAGACAACCACGTGGGGGCTCGGGGTCCTCACTCGCCCTGATGTAGCTGCTGTGTCGGTGATCCAGGTCAGTGCTGGACCCCATCTTGAGTCAGAAAAGAAATGCCTCTTGCCTTGCATTACCCGTGTGCTGTTGCTGCTGGAATCCTGGATTGGTACTTTAACAATACTACCAAGAAAACAAAAAAGACAACCCACTGACCAAGAGAAAGTAGCTGCAAATCATATGTAAAATAATGGTGTATTATCTGTAATGTATAAAGAAGCCTTACAGCCAAACAACCAAAGGACACCTCAATTAAAAAACAGGCATGTAATTTATAGACATTTCTTCAAAGAAGATAAGCTCATGACCAATAAGCATAGAAAAAGATGGCCAAAATCACTGCAAATCAAACCACAAGGACACTACTTTACACACAATAGGAAAACATTTTACACACAATGGGACAACAATGGGGAGAAGAATGGACAAGGGCAGCAAGCATTGGCAGAGTTATAGATAAACAAGATTTCTCACACATTGCTTATGGGAATGGAAAATGGTGCGGTCACCTTGAAAAACATTTTGGCAATTCCTCATAAAGTTGAACAGATGACAATATGAGCCTACAATTTCACTCCTCGGTATATACTCACAAGAGTTGAAAACACAAATATTCATGGGAATATTATTCATAGTAGTTGAAAATTGTCCCTCAAATGCCCACCAACTGATGAAGATATAAGCAAAATGTACTGCATCCATATAGTAGAGTATTACTTATCATGAAAAAGAAAGAAGTACTGACTTGATTTGCAACAACATAGATGAATCCTGAAAACCTGATGCAATGTGAAAGAATCCAGTTACAATCACCTACTAGGTGATTCAATAATTTGCTTAAAATCTTTAGAGACAGAGACTTGATTAGAGACTGCCTGTGGATGGGGAGGGGTGATAGGGAATTACTACTAAACAGTATGGATGTCTTTCTTAGGGTAATAAAAATGTCTTACAATCGATTGTGATAATAGTATAGTATTGTGAATACACTAAAGATGTTGAATTTTCATGTTATAGGGGTGAATCATATGCTGGTTAACAAAAATGAAAAGAGAATAAGCACCAAGGGAAGAAAAACTAAGACGGGCTAGGATTCTACAGAATTTGAATGCTGGAACATCTTAATGAACTTTTGAGATGTCAGAAATGCAGAATTTTGAAAGCAGGCTCTGTGGAGCCTAGGAACTGCTCAGAGTTCCCCAAGATGTGGGGCGGGTGGATGGTGTGCAGAGAAGAAAAGCACAGGTGGAGCTGTCTGGGTGCCCCCTCCTATGAACCACTCTCTAAAATCCCATGGAGAGTATATCTACTTTTATTTATTTCACAATCTGCCTTTCTTGACAAAGTTTGAAGAATAGACTCTGCAGCTAAGAACAGCATGTATGAAACTAGACTAGTGCCATTATTTTGCAAACGAAGAGCCTGAACGATTGACTAGTTCTTGTTTGCCACAAAGCCAGGGCAGGAATCAAGGGGTCTGGACACCCAGCCCTAGGCTTCCTCAGGAAGCTTCACACCTGAGTTCTCCATAGCCCCTTCTGGATACTGAGTCTCTCGAGCAGTGGTTCTCATTGTGCGGTCTTCAAACTGGCAGCCTCAGCATCACCAGGAAATTTGTCAGAAGTGCAAATTCTTGGACCACACCCCAGACCTATCAGACACTCGTAGGGTGACAGCCAACAATCTGGATTTTAAGAAACTCTCTGGGTGAATCTGATGCACACTGAAATCTGAAAACCACTGCTCCAGATCATTTGCATGTTGCAATTGGAACTAGGAAAAGAGAACCTAAGACCCCCCTATATGTGACCTTAGTGCTTATAACATAATCCCCAGGGAGAGCTCTATGATAAGAAAATCAATCAGAAGTAGAAGCTAACAGGGTGGCTGAGGAAGATGATGGGGGTGGAGGGGGGGGTTAGGGGGAGTGAGGGGGTGGGACAGGGAAGGAGATGATCTTGCCAGGAAGAGAATACCACCAACCCACATTTAAAAATGGAAGGTGCAGAAAGAGAAAATAAATAACGAATACGGAGCGAATATAATTTAGTAAAAATTCTGAGCATGTAAGGCTGGTATCGAAAGATCTGATTTAGGAGCAATTTATGCCAATTGGCAACAACATGAAAGTTGCCAGAAATGTTTCTGAATTAATTCTAAATTGGTATATGAATATCTAGCTGGCTTAAGGCCATCATAGAAAAATGATCATGATAGTCTTTAATCAAGCCCAAGTTGCTGTTTCTTTCTCCTTTACATTTTAAATACCACTTTGGAATTGGAAACTTAGCAAAGGACTAAACTTTGGTCAGGGAAAATTCACAATCAACTCAACTTAAGGAAAACTGAAATCTGTGATTTGGAGATGGAAATTCACAATGTGCAGACAGGGGGTGGGTTACAGGGTAACCTGACATTATCTATCCTGACAGTTGCTTGATGCAAGAAAGAGAGCTCTCCTGTTGTCCAGATGTTCAAAGTGTAAAGTACACTTTGAAAGTGAAAATGACTGTATTCTGGCAAACAGATCTGTGGGAGATACCAGCCTAATAAATAAGGTCATCAAATGTCATTGAACTGAAAGGATCTTTATGGCCATTACAACTCCAACCCAGAATCCCTTCCAAGTGACTGGCATTCTCATCAGCACATGGCTTAGAAACTTACTTAGCAAACAGAAACCAAACATTCATGTGTAGCTTAATCCACAAATGTTAGAGTATATTTCTGAAACTTGCAGACTAGTGTAGATGGAAGAAATTTGTGAAGTTTCTTCTACAGGATCAAAGGAGGGAGAAAAATCTGTACTTTTTTTTTTTTTACCTCTTGGCCCATTTCCATGCTGCAAAGTTTTGTTGATTGAGCTTTGGCATCAACCATAACATTAAACATGGTGCATATTGACTGTGGGACTCGAAAATCTGTTGATCGACTGGTTTTTTGCAGCTTAACTTCAAATGCAATCCTGGTTCTATTAAAACAAAGTAGGAAAAGACCAATTCAGCATTCAGATGGCAGCAGGTGGAAGAGACATTTTCTGAGCGGTCAGTGAAAAAGAAAATTGAAGGCTGTAATCAGTTTCAATTGACAATGACTTCACATGTGTTCTTTTTAAAATGACTTTCTCAACTAAGGAAGGTCTATTCACAGAGACAGCCACGCAAACCCTTCCTTTCCGGGCAGTGCATGGAACACCTGTAGCTCAGGGTATTTCTGTCTATAGTTTACATGCTATGGAGAACCCTAATTGCAGGCGAATGAATGAATTAACAAAAACCCAATTATAACATTATAGCATATGTAAGATCTCCCACATTGGCAACTGCCTACCTGCATTAAAAAATCCCCAAAACAAAAAAGCAGTTTCTAATCTTCAAAAATCTCATGGTGATAAAAAAATCTTAAAGGGTGTATATTGTTTTTTTTTTTTCTTTCTCATTTTGAAAGGGGTGGAAGTTAAAAAAAATCAACCCGCTTATTATACTGCTTTAAAGGCACAATACTATTTAAGATGGCTGCCTTTGAGAAGAATGAAATCAAGAGGAGTAGACTATGAAACTTCCACTATGTGCTTTACAATATCAGTATGGTATTCTGTGATAAGACAGAATTCTTTTCATAATTAAAAATGTCATAATATACTTACCAATTTAGTACTTGTATAATGATGGCAAAAGACTGTAATATATTTCTGACACAGGTCAAATTATGATCGCAGCAATGTGCTACCCCTCACAGGAAAAAAATCTAGACAGACAAGACCAGCTGGTAATACAGGTGTGAGATCTAATCCTTGATACCAGGATTGTAAAACAAACAAGGTATATTTTTAAAGAAGTGGGTCACATCATCACATGCCTTTAAAGAAAAGCACCTGGTTAATGAGTGATTTTTACGAAAACTCCTTTCAGCACTGTTCATGGTCAGGTTCTGGAGATCATGCACCACCAGGAAAGCACTGCTTTGAGAGGTATTTGTAGCAGTTTTCTAACAGTGCATAGGAGGACCACACAGCTAGTTAGCTGAGGAAAGGATGCCAGCTTGCTAACACACCCTGGGTGCATGCAGGGAAGCCAAGTATAATTTCTAAGGTTGGAAGCCCAGTTCTTAAGGAAAAAAAAAAACTATTAAAAAAAAAAAAGCCAACCCTGAAAACACTCCTATATATTATATGATCATGTTAAAGATAAATGTATCTTGGCTTCTAAAGATTCTGTGCACTGCAGTAGCTTTCTAATCATGATGATCATTTTAAGCTACACTGAAAATATATCATTTTCTGGATTTGTGAAAAGGAGGCTTGAAGGGGACTGAATTGGACAGGTCCCTGTGCTGATCTTCTGAGCTTGTGTGCCAGTTCCGGCCCAATTTGAGAAATGGATATGTTAAATCGCTCCCTTAGGATGAAGTAATCATCTTGTCTTCTGTTTTCACAGGAGGACTGTTCATAGCCCTTGGAGTGCGGAGTGTGAAAAGAGGAAACTGAATACAGAATTAATGATTGAGAGGATTCTTTGGGACCAACAAGCCAAGATGAGAGAGGTCACTTAATCCAACCCACTCTCCTTGAGGGTAGAGTTAGTGTGTCTCATTTTGCAGAGAGCATGTTATCTGAGAATAGACTAGAGGCTCTAGCAGGTTTGACAAAGAGGTGGTTTAAATTTCTTAGACATATGGAAGCAAGTAGTATCTTACTGACTTTTTGGCACTGTATACTTATATCTATGAAATAATGCCCTTAATTTGTTGTCCTTCTAGGACAAGGATTATTCTGTCTTCAGAGAAACAGATGCTGATACAGATTCCATGACCAAGTACTTCTTCGAGTTTCACTCTCTGAATCTCAAGGTCTGGGGATGATATTTCCACCGACCTTCACTCTAGTCTGTATTTGTGCTTATGTCTGGGGCCTTAACTGAAAGGGGCATCAGAAAATTAAAGTGTTTAGTATCAGACATGCATGTGATGCTGACCAGCTTCTGTTAACAAAGGCTGTGTAACAGCTATTATGTACCAAGCATGATACTGGGACCTGGAGGGTGGGGGAGTGTGAGGGTGGGATCTTAAGTGAACAGGATACATACCCTCTTCACTCTTTGAAGAGGTTGACTTATAAATACACATGGTAAGGAATGAAATATCTATGTTTCGCATCTGTATGTCTCCCTTTTTCCTCCAAGCATCTCTGTACTTTTTACTCAAGGGAAATATATTTACTCAAAATATTGCATCTTCTCAGAGAAAGAGAAAGGCATACAATGTCTTTCTGCACAGATTGGGAGCCAGTAAGTTTTAATTTGGATACACGGCTGTACAGATCAGGGGAGAACTTTCACCACAAAGAAATTGTTCAGTGGGAAGCTTTTGGTGGAATGATTTGGCCATAGAAAAATAATTGTTTTCCTAAAATTGCTGTAGACCAAGTAGGAGACAATAGAATTCAAAATCCTAAGGAATGATTTTGACCTTGAGTTTGAGACATAGGTCAGCCTGTGGTTAAAAGAATGGGAAGAAAAGAGCAGAACACTAGTTCTGGGTCACTAGGATTTTAAGCTTCCAGATGTGCCATCACACACCTTCCTGGATTCCCCACAGCAGGGAGATCCTTCCCTTTTCCTGCTGAGACACTCACCTACCTGTTATTCTTTTGCCCTTTTGATTTCCCATTCTGATGTTATTATTTCTCTTTTCTTTGTCCAAGATATAAAATGATGAATTCAGAGCATACCCAGCCCAACCCAGCCTCCATCATCCACAACTGATCCATCAACTAAACTATACCACATCTGGAGACCTGGAGGGGCTCGTACTGCTCGTGGGCTTTTTTTCTTGAATGGAGAAAAACAATGGAACAGTTAAAAACTGGAAAAGGAACTTGGGTGTGTGTTCAGGGATAGAGAGGGTGATGATAATGATGTGAAATCAGTGAACTTTCTTTTCTGTGTGTGATGTGCAGATAAGGGGACTCCATGAGGGAAGGGATGCAGTTTCTTATTCTTATTAGAATGCCAAGGATTTGGCATTGTGTCCAGCTTATAAAACGAACTTAGACAACTTTGCTGACTGGATGCATATTGGCCTTACTTTTTTCTCTTGACCAACTCAGCACAATCTACTTAGTAGCATTCCCATCACAGCCCATAGGCTACAGTGACAAAACCAGCAGTTTGTAGGACATCAAAATCCATGTTTAGTATTATATAGCTGCCTTGTTGATAACGTGTTAAATTTTGAGTCGGATAAGTGATAACTGGAACATAGTACTTGCTCAATTCTACAGAGTGATGGACATTACTGAGACTCTGTTCACAGAAGTGGAAAGTCACTGGATTCCTGCTATCTGCACTGGATATTCTGGCTTTGGTATTGTATATACCTCTCTTTCCCCCATTCCAACTATCTAACCATGCACACACTCAAACATTTAACAAATACTACGTAAACATTTTGTACCAGGCATCATTAGAAGCTGGGATGTAGAGATGAACAAGGATGGACATGTAACCTTTCCTCATGGAGCTAAATGAAAAATTGGTGGCCATATTGTGTTAGGTTTGGGACAAATGTGGGGGTGGGTGGGTGGAGGGATGATTCAAAGCATGGCTTGAACATCTACCACTCGAGTTGACTTTGAAAAGCAATTCCCTTCTCCCCAAATCTCCAAATTATGACCAACAGAAACTGACCACCTGCCCTTCCTTGAGTTAGTATAAAATGGGAAGCAAGTAGAACCTATTCAGTCAGCCATGCTTACCTTTTGACACAAGATTCAATCATGTCACTCGCCATCAGCTTGAGTCGTTGTTCCAGGTGCTTTCCAAACTCTTCTTCGGGCCAGTGTAAGTCCCGAATGAAGGTCTGAAGGGCATCCAATTTCCAGAACAAATCTTCTGAAGTACCTGATCCATTACTGGCAGGATAAAAATTAGAAATTAAAAGTCACCCACTGGCCTTGGGTTCTGAAAAGGCTGACACAAAGACTACTGGGGGCTAGAAGGCTTAAGGCAAAACAGTGGCTTCAACATACAAACGACGCATGTTGGCGGTGGAGGTGGGGGCAATCTCCACCAGCAGATTTTGAGTTTTACCATACATTACTTAGTCTGCTTTGTTCAGCCAATTATTCCAGACCCGTGAGAAGTCTGAGGAAGGTGTTGCCCCATAACAGCTAGGAGAACAGTGTATGGTAAAAATCAGCCTTCTTTTAATAACCACATTAACACATGTGATGATTCAGATGAAGGCCACAAACCAGAAGGAGAAATAAGTCTCCATGGATAATAACTGCATGGCATCATGCAGTTATTAAGATTTGGGTTTCATGCATTTCCCCAGCTCCCCTCCAGAGTGGAGGCCTCTTGGAGACTGCACAACACTTTCAGTTTTAAAAGGACAGTGCTAACAAAGTGGTGAGCGAGGACCTGCTTTCTCTTTGGAAGAGCTGGAAAGAAATTGGGGTGACTCAAATGGAAATGAGTACATCAGGATACCTTGAATCCAAGATTCTTGTTCATTTTGGTTATTATTCCAATTTTCACAGACCAGCCTGTTGCGTAGGCAGCCCCAGGATGAGGTGAGGTGGGGAGGGGTGGGGGGAGATGAGTAGACAAGGAATATTTGCAAAGCTTTAGGTCTCAAAACCTGAGCTCTTTTACCATCATACCATCTTACCCAGTCCTCTGTACAGATGGAGAAATTGGTCTCGATTCTTTTCTGTACAATGGAATCTAAGAAACTTTTACCTGGGGCATCCATGGAAAGCCTGAGTACAGGGAAATGCTCCACATCTCACCCTCTCGCCCTCCTCTGGCTGGCTTTCTCTTTGGTAATGATCCCATTTGGAGCTCTGAGGGGTGGCCACCCCCCCCTTCCTCGCATACCACTAATGCTAACACAGTAATTTATAAAATGTCCAACACACCATGCATTACCACTTGTTCTGACATCGTCTATAGAAACAGATGAGAGTGGGTGTTTCTATTGTGACAGATGCCAGCTGCATTGAATTAATGCTTTGGGGAGAAATATAGCTAGTGCATAAATGCATACACAGCTACTGCAGGGTGGGGAGGGGGCAAACTCCCAACATGCCGAGAGGGAGCCTTCGGCCTGGACCAACAAGCTAATGTTTTCAAGGACAGACCAGCCTGAGGTCAGTACGTAGATATATCTGACACGGAGGAGCAGGTAACATGGAAACACGTCCTTAAAATGAAAGGTGGCAAAGGAGGAAACTGTAATTATGAAAAGATATAGAATCAGGCATTTCCTGGTCGGTGACTGAGAAGCTACACCTTCTTTTCAGATACTGTCATAAACATTGTTCAGAAGTGGGTGATTGCCTTGTTGCTCCATGAAAGTTCAGCTCTCCCCCTGCCCTGTCCTAGGCTTGGGAAAAAAGAAACCCCAACTTTGTCTAGACTAAACCCCGATTTGGAACTGCATGGTTGTATGTTTTAAATCATTAAGTACATATGAATGCAATAATTGGTATTTATTACAACAACATTTTGACACCCATCTGGTTTCAGAGTTTCAAAAGATTCTTCTAGGTTTTTTTTCTTTGAAGAGCTTATTATTAAGTTTTGACATGAGGAAAAGAATATTTTCTTTTTATTTTTAAGATAAACTGTTAATGTTAAGGCAATAGCACCAAGATTATTTTGATTGCTGAGCAGTTACCAAAATGTGTTCCCACTCATGCCTTAATTAATTGAACGGAGACCATTATCTGCTTTATTACAATGTCTTGATTCATATCTTTTCAAAAACAATGTCACAGAGCATGCACAGAAGAAGGTAAGAGAAGCTTTCAGATATTTATTTTAAAAATTTGAACAGATATTACCTAATCTAACTTTTAATACAGTCATCTTAGCATGAATATGATTTATGATCTTTTAGAAGATTCTTTTCCAGATAGAAATTTTTGAACGTTTTAATTCATCTTTAAAAGAGAATCAGATATATTTACTGGATGATTTCATTATGGATGAATATAAATTTTTAAAAATATTAGACTGCTTTGAAGGAGCTGAGCAAGTCATTTTATTGTCCCTTTTCTACCTGGATTACTACAAAAATAAAATTCTTGAGGCCCATCTTGATGAATGTGATTTTGAGATTTTAAAACATCACTGCCAGTTTCAGATCATTTTTTATTCCTTTGATAATAACACTTCCCTTTGAAAATGTGCCAATTTATTCTTTCAAGAAAATGCTTATCTGGCCTATAATTAGCTGTGGTCTAAGAAAAGGATCAAAGGGGGGTATAGAATTGCTAAATCTTATTTCACTTATTAAATCATGCACATGGTTCTAATATAATTTCCCTGAGGTAGAATTTAAGGGTGCTGGATCTTCTTTTTGTTAAGGAAAAGGAGAATTCATTTCCTAAGTTAGAAGAAATGGCTATACAACCTCTACTCCCCCAAGTTGCTGACTCTAATGGGGTAAACCAGGCTCTAAGAAAAGTAAACCCCATGTAATCCTAGCATCTGTATGGATGAATATAAAGAATGACTCTATACTCATACCACAGATGATACAAATACCAAAAATTAAAGTATTTGTTGCTTAAATCTTCTGTTAGAGGTCTTTCTATCTCTATGTCTGTGCTCTATATTATCTCTAGACCTTGGGAAATACCTTTATATACCTTTTATATAACTAAAACTTGCTCTATTCAGATATTCTCATTTGGCCCTCAAACTACTGTTACTAAATCGTGCCATTTGCTGATACCAGACTTACACTTACTTTATGGTTTAAATACCACTAGGATTTTTTTTTTTTAAAGAATCCTACCAGGTTTATTTACCTCTTAAGTTTGTATCAGGCCACAGATGACTAGCCAGCTTATTAGAGAGGTTTCCTGAACTGTTTTTGGCTAAGTAAAAACAACCAAAATCATGTCACCTGCTTTAAAAAAAAATGGGCAGAATCCTTTTGCAAAAGAATTCAGGAAGTGAGACATAGTTCTCAAGCGTTCAGTGGGCGTAAGGCAAATTGTTAGTTCTGTATATATAGCAAACATCTTACAAACACGCTACTGCCAGAAATAAACAATATTGTCTCTGTATGATCAGCAAAATATGTCTAATTATCCATCTCCATCTCTGTTATATAGGATGTATAGAAATAAACAATACATATCCATGCCAAGATCACTTAAATTTAAATTAGTTCTAATGTGAACTGAATACACACTCAGCATCATATATAGCAGCCATCCATGACGGTGCCGAAAAAGTAGGCATTTGTGGGATGCCTAGAGGGATGTTAACTGGTAGATTTGGTACTTTGGGAAGGTTCACATTGGGCAGATTCACATTGGGTAGGTTACTGGTTAAACTCCTGTGGAAGAAACAGACAGAAAGAAAAATACCATCACAGTGACAATGCAGATGTGGCAGAAGCACAGGAGAGTTGTAAATAAATCTGCTAAGTCCACAGCAAGACAACAGTGAAAACACAAGCAACCCACATTAGAAGCAGATTACAGATGGGGAATTGTGGTGTGGCTCAGTATGTAGAGAGAAATGACAAAATGAATGGAAAAAGATTAACCACAGAGCAACCGAAAAGTGTGGACACTCATGGAACACCTAAGCAGAACTGGTCACCTTCCTGATCTGCCTTTGAGAGGGACATTCCGTTTGAATCCATTCCATAATAATCTAGACCGGGCTTTACACTAAACACCTGAAGTTCATGGAATTGCTGACATGACTGTGGTTAGGGCTGCTGTGAAGTCCCTGGGGCTGATACATATGCTGGGGCATTTTCATTTTCTTACATTTATTACTAAATTACTGTTGTTGGAAGTACACTGATCAAATCAGATATCAGATACAAGATGTAAGAGGGAATTCACCCACATGAATGCAAATGCAATGATGATGTAAATGGAATTCTTTCTAACTACTGCTTCTGAAGGCAGGTGTGTGTGTGTGTGTGTGTGTGTGTGTGTGTGTGTGCAATGAATGGGGTGCTCAGAGTTGATGGCAAAGATGAAGGACTTATGTCAAGAAGGATTAGATTTGAATACTATCATAAAATAATTTAAAAAATGGGAACATCCTCTTTCAAACTACATGAATTGAAATGGAGAAATATTTACACACACATACACACACACACAAACAGAGATGTCAGAAAAAAGAACCCAAATTAGCTCTTAAGGTAAATTTTTTTCACCACTGATAGATTTAAAGTCTACTCTCATATTATGGTAGTTATCCTTGGAAGTGAGCTAGAGACTGGAAGAAAGGCTGACAGAGGCTTTTGCAGTTCTGGGGATGTTCTGTTTCTCAATCTGTGTTTGTTACAAGATGTGTTCACTTTGTGAAAATTAACCATGCTATGTGTTTTTCTGTGAAAAGTTAAAGTGAAAAAGTAAAAGTTTTTAAAAAGTGACCACCTATCATTCTTTTCTCCTTTTTTTGAACAAAGACTGATGATCTCATGTGCTGAAAGAGAAACGGATGGCTTTATGAGTAAAGAGAGAAAATAAAACAAAACAAAAACCCTAACTCCAATCAACCAGATCTCTTTGGAGGGACTGTGTCATACACTGCTCCACAAGCTGGCACTGTGTGTCTCTGTAGTGGCATTTTAAGGGTGTTCCATGCAGCCAAAGTCACTGGCACGGTAGAGCCCAGCCTAACTCTGCATCTGAGAAGAGCCTTCCTGTTTAAGTGGAGTTGACAGCACTTTGGCAAAGGAGTTGAGGCTTTCATTTTGGATCTTGCAGGAGAAGAGCAAGTTTTGCCAAAGCAGCTCTGCCCTGGGCAAGCTGCATTTGACTAACAGAGAGAACTCTTGCAGGGGCTGGAGTTGCCTCTGGGTTCGCTTGGGTAGGCAAGTCTTCTGGTGAGTCAAAAACTCTGGACACTATATTCATCCGTTACCTTTTCACAACTGTTTCTCGATGGAAACCCTGGAATGCAGAACTACCAAGCTGAATTTAGAGAAATAGGTGTTTCACAGGTTTGTCCCATATACTTCATATTTGGGGATAGGCAGTTATACTTTCCTATTTGAAATGAAAGGGGTGCTATGGTCAGGAGATTGGTTAAACATGATTATTAAGCAGAAGGGAAAAAAATGTAACTTTTCCTTGCATGTTTCTCTGTTTAACTGGAGAATTCTTCTTTGAATTCAGTCCCTGGAGGTTCTCAGTCTTAAACACTGCCATGTAACAAAACCTTTGGCGATTTCCACTGAGACATGTGTAAGCCTATATAAGCAAATGTGATCATTAAATGATACACACACTGAATAATGATCAAGGAATTAGGAGATCTGTAGTGATGGCAGCCTGGAAAGTTAAAATGTCAATTCTGAGCAAATTAAAAGTAACTAGCAATGAATAGCATACAAATGCATGCAAAAGCAATTTAATTTGAACATATTAGTGAATGGTGGGTACACAAATTTGAAATGAGCTCTACTTTCACACAAAAATTAAAAATAATACTTATCTTTATTAAAACATACGTAAAATATGTAAAATATGACATTTTGGCTTGACTAAGGCACTGGACTCAAACATTTTCTTCATGTGATAAGTTATAACATGCTATTTTCAAAAGGCTGAAAAATACTCAATATTTTGCTTTTAGCAAAATAATGTAGTGTATTAAAATGTTACTAATATTTCACTTGGATAGAATAAATTACATTAGTAATCAATACAACAATTCCAAATATAACATTTCACCTGTATGATGTGGAAAGGGTGAATTTTCTAGTAGTATTCAGGTCAGATAAAGTTGTTGAAGCTGAGGATGGATATAAGAAACTATTGTTTTAGAGGGTTCTTTAACAACTATCTAAAATCAAGTCCACCAGGCTTTTCTCTGAGGACCATAATTGAATATTTTTGGATAGATAAAGAACTGTGACTTGCAATCCTAGCAACTGATACAGGTTAAAATTAGACTCATTCTTTTTGAGGACTCTGCTGAAAAATGATAGCTCCCCTTCAGGTGAATGGGCCCATCCCTGGACCACCAGATTTAAATTTTCTCATCTCCTCTTTTCTAAATGGATAAATGCTACAAATGTGTGTGTATTTCATTTCTACTGAAGGAAATGACTAGTGTTAGAGTCATTGCTTAATTTTAGAATAAATTATAATCAAGATTATGTCTCCATACAGATAGGCTATGCTTGAGTCCTCTCTCAGAGACTTCTGCTTTCAATTTATAGATGGGGATAGATTTAAGGTACAGAGCCAACAATTACCCAGTTTATACACAGTATGTCTTGGCTTCTCTTGATGTTCTGGACATAAAAGTCTCTCTTTCAGTATGTATTCCTAGACCTAATCTCCACTCTGGAACGTGAGCCCTCTGTAATATCTTTCCAGGGTTTGGGGCCTTATTTCTCAACCATGTACTCATAATCACCACCAGCTCCCAAACTGCCTTTCCTATGAAATAAGAATACTACCAACAGACTGTCTCTCTCTCTCTATGCACTTGAGTTTTATAACTTTACATAAAAAAGTGAGAATTTTTTCTAATTTCCCCCCTCCAAGAGTCAATTTTCACCAGCTTGGGAAAATTTAGTATGCATGAACTACAAAATAAAATTCTAAATTTTGGGATTTTAGGCTTTTTAACGATTTCCTCCAACAGCTTGTCTCCTTTATAATCCTTACTGACCCTAACTAGGCACTCACTGTTTTGAGAGATACCTTTTTTTCTCTCATATTTCTACCATCCCCATTTTAAAATCTTACTCTCCAAACAGTTTGCTTCTTGAGTCTGCAACAGTTTTTTCCCTTTTACTCTATGTTCTGATAAATCTTCCAATATTTGTTCACTGGCAAATATTTAAAATAATTTTTCTCCTGTGTTGATCAGATCCAACTTGAATGAAATCCCCAGTCAGACCAATTTATCTTCTTCTCTTTACCCTCCCAATAGTCTATCAGATTTTTAGCATTTTTAGTCTCTATGGGTTCCTTAGTAAAAGTCAAATAAATAACCAATAAATATTTATTGAGTACCTGTTATGCCCTAGAAACTGTTTTAGGTGCTAGGGGAGAGATTGTGATCAAATGTATAGATGGGGTGAATATGGAAATTCAGTTTAGAGAAAGTCAGATTTAGAAAAGTCTTGGTATTCAAAGTCCTTGTTTTACAAATGAGGCTCAGGAAGGTTATCTGATTTTCTCAAGGTCACAGAGCAAGATACTAGCAGAGTCAGGAGTTCTGATTCCATGTCCAGTATTTGTTCATTTCATAACCAGCCACCTACATATTGCTGAGGTGTATTTAGTCTGACAGTTTATCTTTGATAATCTGGGAAAAGACACTAAAGTAGTTTTCAAATGTGTATTTCAGGAAGAGGGGGATTATGTGCATTTTGAGAAATGAAAAGCCTATATTTTTCAGAGGCATCTTTTAGTTTGGCCACTCAGAGTCATCCTCACTGGAAATGTGTGTGGTGGTGCTGAAGTTGAGATTGAGAGGTGATCTGTGAAGGAGAGAGCAATGTGGAGTCGGTACTAGGCACTGGACTTGGCAAGTTTTGAATGAGGTGCTAAGTTTTCTTTCACATCAAAGGCCACAATGACTTGCTTGACAAACTGATTCTAAAGAGCTAGTATCTGCTGGGAGGACAAGTAGCTCCTACCCAAAGCTGGGCATGGCCCTCTGACAAATCCTGATCGTTACTCATGAGAAAGCTCTGGGCTTCCGCAGAGGCAGACTACAACTGAGGTTAGAAGCTATGTGATAACAATAGCCCCCAATACATAAATAATCTAATCCTGACTGTATCTGGCTTAGTAGAAGCAGAGAAAGATTCCTTCTTTTAAAATTATTTTATTAGACTCCCTTTATTTCTAGAGAAAAGCAATAATTTCACCCTTTCTATCAAATAATATTAATTGTATCAGACTCCAATAATGAGGATATCTCCAGTTTTTTTGTTTTAATTTTATAATATACTTTAATTTTTTTCTTACACTATTGTAGTCCCCATAGTAATCTGAAATAAGAAAATCTGGAGAAGAAATAACATTTCTATATCGGGTTTAGCAAACTCACTATAATGGTAGCATTTTCTTGTCAGAGTGCTGTTTTTCTTTAAGTAAGCTTCACAATGCATTCCTCAGTCATTTTACCTAAAATTAGGTGCCTGGACTCACAACTTTTGAAAAGTGGAAGAACAGAATATGATATAGAGAAGGTTAGTAAATTAAATCAAAGTCAGATTCTCATTTGTGGTAACTTTAATGAAAAGCATTCCAAAAAGATCATTCTTTACTTGGGAAAAAAATCCAGAAAGAAACATGTTTCTGTTTCTTTATCAACCCTTTAAACTAGTGATCAAATGAAAGTTTCTATCTTGTTTCTTTTAACATGGTAAGGTGTCCTTAAGCTACTTTGTCTTGGCACATAAGCATATCCCTAGATTCTTTTTATTCTCCATTTTGTGTGGGACACTATAAATCTGCCCCCTGTCACATTCTATCTACAAATCAGCTAACAAGATATGTGTGACTTCAAAAAAATTAGCTTATGTTTTAGTTGGCAATTTCAAATATTTTTATAAAGTCTGAGATGCATGTACCATTTAGCATGAATTGAACAAATCATAAACATATTCATAACCAACAACACAGTTTGGAATAGCAAAACAATCAAATAACTCCTCCCTCTACACATCTAAATATATTCTCGGGTTATTATTCACAACTGTTAATCTTTTACTAATTTTTAGATCTCTAAATTATGGATTCAAATTAGACTTTTTTTTTAAATTAAAAAAAATCCTAAAAAAACACTCCAGACTGAGACTTCCTATTGTGAAAATGACTTTGCTTCTCTCTTTTCTTATGATTTAATACTTCACAAGAAGTAACAGTCATTTGCTTTGTTTCTGGAGAATTTAACAGATTGTAAAGTGACTTCAGGGACATTATCACAGAACTTTCTAACAATTCTCAGACACTGAGTAGGGACATTTGAAAAAATTAGTTCTGCTGTTGGGAAAGCAAGTTCATAGAGGGTAAATCCTAGCTTTCTGGCTTGTAAATGGAAGATGAGCCCCTAAGTCTAGGGCTAGCTATAAAATAGTGAAGGACCGCAATCATGTGTTGGTGGCACTAGCCTCTATAATTAAATTCAAATGAGTAAAAGTTATTTTCAAAATGTGACTATCATCTATTTTATCCTCTTCCTTTTTGCAACTGTTCTCCATAGAACAACACTTTTGATTGTTGTGAGCATTGAAAAAAAAAAAAGAGTCTCTCATTAATGCATAATCCTCAAGGTTCCTAGTCTAAACTTCATGAATTAAAAGTCAGTAGGGTCATAATAAGAGACTATTTTAAACCCGTGAATAACAAACTAAACATGAGATTTCTTGGTTCCTTCATGGAAGAGCTTGCCTATTAACCTGTTCTCAATAGGGTAAGTCAAGAAATTTTTCTCCTGGCTTCAATGTGGGAAGAAGGGAGTGAGGAAGCAATTTTACATTAATTTCTTTATATGACTGCTGTACAAAATCTTATATATGGAAATATTAGAAAAGATTAGATGGAATAGTTCAACTCAGAAAATGCCTTAAAGACTAAAGTCAAGACTTCCAAATTGAGGAAAGAGTCAGCTGCATGTCTGCTGTGGGGTACCTAAATATGAGCTTGTACATACCCCGATTCTGTTCCATAGTGGTTGATAAATCCTAAAGACATAAAGGACTAGAAAGAACAAGATGATTTTCTCACAAGAAAACAAAGGAATTCTATCAGGGCAATGCCAATCCCAGACATTATTTGGGGCTCTTCACACTATACCAGAAAATTCTCTCTACCTAGCACTCTTCCAGTTCTCCAGAAAGAACAGTATGAGACAGACCTGCAGGCTTCAGCCACAGCCTCCCCTTCCCCCCATCCCACTGGGAAATAGAGGTGGCACTGAATCCAATAGGATCTAAGATTCACCAAATAGTTAAGGAAATTGTCAAATCCACAATTTCCAGAATTTCCAGAAGCTTGTCCTACATATTAAGTATCCCATTAAAAATGTAATCAAATACATCCAGGAAACTCTGGATTAAGCAGAGTAAGACAAAGCTCTGAATCACTATAGTCTTAGAGATTTCAACTATGCTGATGTGCTTTATGGCTCTGTAGGATACGATACATGGGGGTGGGGTGGATGGTCAGGTGCTCTAACAATGTCCCAGTCAACCATGGATCATGTCTGTGCTGATAGTCTGCACCGAAAGCCTATGGTGCAACAGATTGTACCATTCAGGTGTGTGTGATTACACTCTAGGATGTTCACACAATGATGAAATTATCTAACTGCAATTCTCAGAACGTGTCCCAGTCATTACATTACACGTGATTATATTGCTTCCCTAACTTATCTGGCCATAATGTCCTTTCCTTGAGGACAAGTCTCAAAGGCCAACACCAGCAAATGACAAACTATGGTCCACAGGTCAGCATCCTGTTTTTGTAAATAAAGTTAAGGGAACACAACTGCTGGTTCAGTTACTTATTGTCTATAGCTGTTTTTGCCACTACTAGAGCAGAACTGAGTAGTGGTAATAGAGATCCTGTAGCTTGAAAGCCTAAATATTCTTGGTCTTACAAATCCCTATGGAACACAATCTGAGAAACATGAATACCTATGAGTAAAACCACTGGATTGACACACAACACAGTTATCACAGTCAGGTTTCTATCTCTTATTCCCTATTCGTCATGTACAATAAAACAAAGATTTCATCTCATAAATTATTTCTCAGGATCTTCCACCTCCCCATTTTGGACAAGGAGGTTATAAGCATCATATTTGGAAACATGTTCATGTTTGTTCTCTGTCCATGCTAAGAACAAAAATCACGAGACATGATTAATCCATTTTTGATTGACTCTCCAGTCATTTCACCCAACCTCCTATGGTATCAAAAGAGGTTTCCTTACTTGACTGGTTCCCATGACTCCCGCTCAAAGCCCCTGTGAATGGATTGTGCAATTGAGGACTCCATCAAATCCACATATCTAACCACAAGTGGGGCAAACAGGTCTTGCAGGTGTTTGTGAAATTTCCCATTGCACAAGTTATCTAGAACAGATAAGGAGAAGCTTGGTAAGAACCCACAGTTACATGCTCAACACACAATGCTTCACACAGGGAAGCCTGACTTGTACATTAAATATACTCTTCCTAGGGAAATGTAACCGTTAAGGAGAAGGTTGGGGTTGCAGGGGTGGTAGGAAGAAGAGATGTTAAAAAGGTACAGGATTGAAGCTCATGCTTAAATCTGTGTGGAGAGAAAACAGAATTCAAAAACATTTTAGCTACTTGCACTGTTCTTCTAAAAAGCAAAAAGCAACCAAAATAACAATTGATATTGTTTTTCATGCTTTCCCTGCATCAATCCCCTTCCACCCATAAAGTCACTAGGAAGAGAGAACATTCTGTCCCCCCTCTCTTCCTTCATCTCTCTCCCTGGAGAGAATGGTCCACTCTCTGGTATAGTTGCTAGAGGATACTCTGAAATAATGGAGGTGTTACTCAACTAGAGAAAAATTTTCCTTTAGCAAGCCTCTTTCAAAGAAAATTGCAAAAATATAAAAAGGTTAATATTAACTTGTTTCAGAGCAAACAGAACACACAATCCACTTCATGTTGCTGGAGGGTTCTTCAACCTCATTAAGAGAGAGCGTCTCTGCAATAGGACACTTGTTGGAAGAAAAGAGAATGTGTATCAGATCTAAGATTATTTTGTCATAAAGTTATGAAGAATTATAACTGGCCTGCAGTTTGCCTGTGATGAGGATGCTTTAACAATCTGTTCATCTGATCACTACTTAGGAAAGTCAAATAGTCAAAGAAGATACATACAGTCTGTACGGAGAAAATCATTCAGCAGCTGAAACACTGGAAAACTGTCCCATGAGTCAGAGGGCTGCACCTCTAATGCTGCATCCATGTCCACTGCAAAGAGTGACAGGAACGTCTCGGCATGTTCCACCATCAAGTCTGACCACCACGCGAAGGCCTTTGAAATTTGGCAGAAAAACAACAGATAAAGAGGAAATGAGCTTCTCTCTTTGACATAAGATGTGAACTCAAGCCCTCACTGTTAAGATCAAGTGTGCATCCAGCAGGGTTTGGTAATTGTATTGTAAAGAGAACAGCATTTTTGATACAATTGTGCCTCTGAGTATCCCAAGGCAATGTTTTCCACCATTCCAAGCCTGCCTTCGAGAGTCTACCCCGACCTGCAGGTCGGAGGATGCAGCTGTAAAAATGACAGACGGGGAACTTCTGTTCAGTTTACAATAACTTGGTATGTTTAGAGTCATGCTCTTTAGCACTGTCATTGGCTAGATCTTGCTCTAAGGTATTAGAATTTGGGAGTTTCTTCACTGTGTTTATGGGTTTTCTGCTGGTCTAACTTGAAAATTTGCAATTATCGTTAACTTAGAGCTACACATCTGGATTTTAATGAATGGTCTTATACTCTCATACAAGTTCAGTGACTTATGTTTCCCTACGCATTGGGGAGGTTACTCCTATTTCATACTATATGGAAGGAAACCTTTGCTGCAATTATCAGAAAACTTTTGAGTTAAAAAATCACTAAACAAGGAGCCTCTGCTATTGTATCCTGTTCATAGGCTTAAACTGGGGAAACTCAATAAGATTAGGACTTACTTTCTGGGGACTGGACACATATGTACATTGAAAACCAAAAAATATCAGTGAAGTAACTCATTTTTCATGCACGTGGGTCCTTGGAAATCATTGTGCAGGGTCTCAGGGGTGACATTCACATCGAACTAAGCCAGATGTGAATGCAATTCAAAGGCATGCATGCATGTTGACTAATCATTTCTGGCAGGGAGCATGCAGAATGAGTGGTGGTATCAACAGGCCCTTTTTTGCTGGTTTCAAAGAGAGCAGAAAAACAAAAAACAAACCGCCAGCCCCTTCTTGTCCCCCACCTCCCCACCCAGTGCCGTAAAGTATTTACATTGGAAACACTTTCCGGAGCATTCACCGAAAAAAAGATGGGAAGGCGTTTGGAAACATGGAAGATGATTATGGAAAGAATTCCATAAATGAGTGTTCAATGGCCAAGCTCTTCTGGGATCTATTAGTTATCTAGGGATATTCTAACAGCCACTAGGAGGCAGACTGGCTGTCCACCTCTCTGCTTTCATGAGATTTCATTTTACTTACTTCTCCTTTATCAACATGTGGCTGGTTTGCAAATTAAATGGAAAAAATCAAGTCATGGACCATTCTGCAAGGTCAACTTGACTGGAAATAGACACCTGCTGTTTCCATTTCAATCTACAGTAAAACCTCACTGATGCAGAGTAATGGGAGAAGACATGTCAGTCTGCAGCCAGAAACCCTAAATTATTGGCCTTTCTAAAAACAGATCCATTTTGCTGCTTTCAAATGCAGTCTTTACATGGTCACCAAAGTCAAAGGTATTATCATATGGTATATCATTAATGTCAGGCTTTTTTTTTTTTAACCAAAACTGCTAATAATTATAAGCAAATTGATCAATAAAGTTAAGTCAGAGATAAAACTTTCAATTTCAGAAGTGAGGGATGAAACTACAAGAAGAGCCCTTAGAATTTCCAGAGAAAGTTGAGATCAAGTCAAATATTTTACTTAAGAAAAATGAAAAGAGCCACATGTGCAGCTGAATTCATACATTGAGTACTTGGGTCTGAATCGATGAGGTTTTATTGTAGTTTTACAAACTGTGGATGAGAGCCCTGGGGCTTGGGGCTTGCTCCACTACCTGACTAAATCCATCAGAGGAAGAGATCCTCCATCCCACCCCAGCATTCTCCCAGTCATCTGCCTTTTAGGCAGAAACCTCCTAAATATTGAAACTTGTTAGAGTCCCACTCCCATCCCCAGACTTATAAGGAGGGATGATGCTCACCAATCCTGAGGCAGAATATTTGCAAAATTTACAAACACAACCCAAATGTTGGTTGGTACTTATTTGACTAGCTTTACAAATCAAGGTAAATCCAAGAAAAACAGTTAGAGGGAAGAGTGAGGTGCCTTCCCAGACTTCCCAGATTTTGCTCTAGCGTGACAGAAAACAAAACCAAAAAAATCAACCCAGTCATATAGGCCTGAAATTCAAAATTTCTTACCCAACCCCATACCTGGTTCTTACCACCTTTATTTAAAATTTACAACCCAGTGGGCATAAGAAGCATCCACTTCTACTACCTATAGGGAACTTAATCTGTAGTTGAAACAATAAATTACTGTGCAATTATCTACAGTTGTGTTAATAATATATATTATATAATATATATCTTTACAAAGAACAATGACTATTACAATATGACTTTTCATAAATGAAGTCTTGCGGATGAACTTGATTCTAGCGAATAGAGAAAATTCAAATATTTGGTTGAAGAAGTGAAAGCCATCCCAGGTAATCCTTTCAGAACCTCATAAACAAACCTGACTGAAGAAATTCTGGCAAGGAGAGTAACAACCAACCAAAAAGTCATCTCATTTCAATCAAATGAACAGTCTATGTGATTGGGTGAGGCAAGGCAAGGCTTTAAAAAAAAACACATAAATTTATTTTTATTTGCTTGATAGGTGAATGCTATTTGTATGTGCGTTAACTCAATGATTGTGGGGACCTAAAGTCCTTAGAGACCTTTTCTAAAGACAATAGTTATAGTTTTGCTTTTAAATACTTACCCAATGCTTTTCAGTATTCAATATTTAAGTTTTAGGGGTACAGCCTACCACACTGAACACACGGTCTATTTTGCTTACAAACTACATGTATATATGTACCTCTCTATATAGAACAATACATATATACATATACATACGTATACATAGAGAGAGATTGGGAAGGTGGAGCCACAGTACATGAAAGTATAACTTGTGTGGGTGGGTGGGTGAGTGTGGATACCCTTAGCTCTGGAAACAGAACTAAAGTGCGATTAGGAGATAAATGTGACAACTCTAGAACATATTGCATGTGTCCGTAGATGAAGTAGGCTTAGGTGGTAGAATTATTTTTTTTCCTCTCAGGACATTTAATTACTTTATATTGGAATTAAAAATGCTTTTAAGGATTATCAGTTTCCGGTGGGGAGGTGAGTCTACTTAATCACTTGCATTGGTGTAGTGCCACCAAACAGCACAAGCAGCATAGCTAAGGTCTAGCGCACAGAATTTAGTGATTTTTCTGGAGTTGAGTGAGCACCCAGCAAATACGGCAATGAGCTCTGATCATCAGAAAAACAAGTTCATATTTCATTCTTTTAGCAGCAAGATCTTCATTTTTAGTGTCCAGGGCATGTTCAATCTGTCTGGCTGCAGCCCAGTGCCTCTTGACTCAGCTATATCCTGTAACCAGCTAAATGGTTTTAAAAGTTACCAATACACCCTCAACATCCTCCTGGTTTCAAGATTTTAATTGTTCTGATTGAACAGGGTGGGACTGGAACCATGAATTACTCAGATATGGTAATCTGTAAGTGAGCTTGAGAGGGTGGCTCTTTTCTGGACCATTCTACCTGGAATCAAACCCACTCTTCTTTCAACATATCTGCATCATTCATTTAGTGCTTTTTACAGGGTTTTTATTCTTTCCATGAGTATATTTGTAGATTTTGTTTTCTTAGAAAATTATTTCTAATAATTCAGTGGCAAAGCTTTGTTGAGCACTCACTTGGTGCTGGGATAACAGGTGCTTCACTTGCTGTGACTTTCCATCCTAAGAATGGCCTTCTGAGGTGGATGCCATTATTACCTCCAATTTATAGGCTAAGAAAGGTTAAAAAGACAGACGGGGATCACAAAGAAAGAATGAGGTGAAATTTAAACTCTGGCTTTCTTGGCAAAGAACTTGAGCTCTGGTCACTGCATTCTATTGTTTGAAGTCCAATGTTACCGTATGCATCCTTATCTTTCAAGAGCCACCAAGGGAGTTCCCCTCAATGTTCAGCAGATAGGTACCTTTGTATTAATAAAAGATTTTGATATCAAATTAAATTGCTAATGTGGGAAATAATCCTGCATGTCTCTTCAAAAGCAAATTGTTACTGACTCCATAGTACATTGAGGTTTCCATTCTTAACTTCTTCAGTAAATACGAGTGGAACCAAATTTGCTTGTCCTATATATATTTTCTTGCTAGGTTTTGAATACATAAGATATAAGTATTTTTGTGATGATGGTTATTTTGGCACTTTAAGATAATGATTAGGCCTTGGTAAAAAAGGCAATTTTTAGAAAAGTGAAAAAAATGCCTTTGAAATGTCAACATTCCTTTGACACCTCTTTTGAGTAATTTTGGAAAAATATCCATTCTTTCTCAGCCTGCAGCAACCTTAGAAGATAACTTGATTAGGTTAAATACACTTGTCCTTTTTCTTCTATTATTCTCTTAAAACACATTGTGATTGTATCCATGTCTTCTTTGTATCCATGTATTCAAAATATGCAGACTTGTTCTGATCTTGTGAGAAAGGCTCTAATCACCCAAATCAGGGGCAGACAGGACATTACCCTTCTGGATACAATTTTGAGGATACCCAGAAAGAACATATTTACTATCACTTGAACCCCAAATGCATCCAAACTGAAATGAATATCATATAGGATAGGAGCAGAAAAAAATTCTAGCCCAACTGAATTTTATGTTTCTGCAGTTGACCCTTAATTGCTATGTTTGGAGGTTGTTGCTTTGTCCTCTGATCTCACTCCTGGTTCTGCATTGCTAAGAGCTGCAGGAGTTAGTGACAACTGGCTCAGAGAGTTTGGGGGAAATAACAATTCTTTGGCACTCTCTCTATATATAAATACTGTATATGTGATTCACATACAGACAGTTGTAGAAGAAAATTAGTATCACTCTCGCTAGCTGTTGGTTACTACACTGCATACTCTGTGCTAGACTAAGGGTAGGTATAGACAGACACAGGAAACTAGGACAGGCTAAGGACAGAACCAAGGAAGGTAGAAGGCATCTATTGGGATGTAACTGCAGTTAAGTGGTTAAGTATATCAACTGCTTCATGCAAGCACAAGAGAATCACCCACGTTTCCCCTGCTGTGGAGGGTCACCCATTTCACAAGCAGTCCACCGGAAATTGCTGTTACATTCCTCGGGTCAGTGTTAGAAAGCAGGAGCACCCAGGAAAAGTCCCATTAGAAGACATGTACTGAAAGGGCATGCACAGACTATGATAGCAGGTGGCTGGCTCAGTTGGTTCAGTCACATACCTCTTTTCCCTGCCACGATCAGCCAAGATTGAGTGGAACAGTAGAAAAACAGGGAGGAAATTTAAATATGCAATCAGGTTTCAGTTGGGATGACTGAATTTATGGCCTATTATGTATTACTTAACTACCATGGCAATTTTTATTTAGTCATGGCTTGATCATTGTAGGTACTTGAGAAACAACTTTTATGGAGTTTCTTTCTCCCATTAGGCTGTATAATGAATGTGGATGAGGAAGAGTGAGAATTTGTGTAATTTTCAAAAAGGTAAATTTAAGAGGCAGGAGTTTAAATAAAAGGAGTTGTGATAAAACACTTTGACCATAATGACATCTTGGAGTCTTTTCTTGGAAGGGTTAGGTTGCTTAAGTCTTACAGGTTTGGCATTTAGTTAGCCTTAAAATTCCTTGGTTTATAATTGTTATCAAAATTATCATTTTAATAATGCTTTGTAAAAAAATAAGCCCATCTTTTAATGTGTGTTGGAAAACTGACAAGTTGAATAATACAGAATGATCTGCTTCTATCATTGTGTTTGGTGACCTGGGTCATCTAAGGTTAACAAATAAAGACTCTAGCACAAGCAGAGTGAGTTACAGAGAAAAATTTAAAAGATGCCCTTGGGCCGCACACCAAAGAAAATAAATAAAAACAACAGTGGTGGCAACAAAAACAACCACAAAAGACCAAAAAGTATTTTGTGTATCCTGGACAATGACCATAGGCAGCTTGAAAATTATCTTTACTCACCTCTTTTGCTTGTTGTTAGAAACAGTTGAAAAGTTAAACTTGTACAACACGCAAACACTTTTTGGTTGTTTTAAACAACCTTCCAAAGGTTTCTCCTTGCAAAACTTCCACTTTCACGCTTTTTGCAAGCCCAGTTAAAAGAAAAGGGGTGTTAAGGCGTCTTAATCACAACATCACCAATAGAATCAGTTTAGCAACCTCAGCTAATGAAGACCAAGTGGACATTTCCACCACACCCGCTCACCTCTGCATGGTGCTCCTCATTTTGCTGAAGAACCTCAATGACTAGTTCAGCAAGACGTATTGTGTCTTCAAGCTTTTTGGCAGGAGTGATTAACCGGCCTACATTTTCTGTAGTACAAGAATTTGTGTTAAAATTCAGTGAAAGTGGCAGACTAATTTTGCGGCCATTAGAACCAGTGGATAAGAAATTTCAAGAAGTTATTAATCTTCTAAAGAATTTCATGCAAATGTTAAGTGCCATGTAATTAGTAATGAGCAAACCAGAAAGCCATTTTATTATCACCATTGTCATTATAATACATATTAAGAAAAAGCAGTGCTCCAGCTTTGATTTTGCACATTAAACTACATGAAATCTATGACAGCCCATTTCAAATGGAGTGACATTTATACACACATTCTTTAAAGACAGCATAAATGTTCTATCTCATGTTCTATATGAGATAGAACAGAAGTTTTGTAATGATTGTTACTACATTTGTTTGCTGTATTTGTCCCTAAAAATTCAATATTACAACATTGTTTTTCATTATAGGCCTGAATTTAAAAGGTAGAGGAATATTAATTTTAAAATAACAACTCAAAGTTCTGACTGGTCTAAGTTATTCAAAGGGGAGACAAAGACATTCCTGAACCAGGTAAAAGGCAGGACAGAATTTTTTAAAACATTGTTGGGTGTAGGTTATTGGATGAAGGAGTGACAATTTGTGCCACTGGTTAAAACAGTTGAAATTTTTACCACTTATTTGGCAATAATGTACTCAAGTGTTTGTTTTCTGTGCTTTTATCATGTGGAAAGTACTGCATTTTTATCAGACTGCAGAATGGACAGGACCCTGGTTTCCATGGCATTAGTGATTAAGTTTCCAATATTTGGCAATGTCATTATGTTGCCAAAATTACAAACTTTTTTGAGGGGAGGGGAAGAATAAAATATAAAATATAAAATTGTATTCAGCCAATAAAATTGCTTGAGATCAATCAGTCTGAACTCACAGTGGTATTTGTATTTCATGCTTCAAACTTTGAGCCTTGAGCCATTAAGGTCACATTAGGGTATACAGGCAATAAGGACCATTTAGCACAGGTGCTTACATAAAATCCTAGGAGCTGTTAATTTTTTGAAAAAGCACATCACATTATTTTCCATTTGTGCATTTTAGATAGGGAAAGAACCTGTCACATGATTGGAAATGGAGGACTTAATATTGCAAAAAGAAATTCAGTGAGACACTGCAAAAAAGAGTGTTTCAGTTAAAGGGAGCTGAGAGTGAAGGATGGGTGTAAGTAAGTTATTGGGGGTGTTGAAAGTTTTATCTAAGAAGACCCGCTGGCTGGTGTGAAGACAGGCTTTCTGGATTCAGGCCAATGGAAAGCTCCAGTGTTTTCCACTTGAGCACGGCACTCATGTGAAAAGGTGGCCAGATATGGTTAGAGCAAAAGGTGGGAGCTAGAGGGAACATAGATATGCAGGTCAGACAGAGACTATGATCGACTCTGAAAAAGTAAAGTGTGAACTTTAGGGAGCTGACAATGCATTTCCTGGTCCAGTGTAATAAATGCTTAGAGAAAGAATGCGTGACAAGATTATTTTTTGTACTTTGGGGGCCTGTTTCTGGCCTGTTTCTAATCATAAATAAATAATCATAATTTTATTAGTAGACTTTCAGGCATTTCTACAAACATACTGTGTATATATGTTTGGGTAATATGTGTAGAGTGAGGTATTTGCATGTTGATAGTAAATATGCACAGGCTACTATTTTTTTATTAGTTGGCATTCACATTTACACATCAATTTGCAAATTCCTCATCCTATGCTTATTACCCATTTGACACATACACCCACATACACACATCACACACTTATATACATTTTCTAGTAACCAGACAGGCCTGCACATTAATACGAATCTGCAGGAAATCCCACTTGGGGCACATCTTTGAAATCTCTTATTTTAAAAATAGAGAGCATTGTCCTTTTGGGTGGACTACTCACCCAATGTAAGGGAATTCTAGTTGTAATAACATACGATGTAGAAATGAGACAATTCCCACCAATATTTTTATGCACTAAAAAAAAAAATACTGTGAATGATTTTTATGAGTGGAGAAATCCAAAGATGCTTAAGCTAGGATCACTTGAAGATTTGTTTTAATATGCAGTACTCTTAGATTGACTACAATAGTCATTGATGGATACACATATAGCATGTATGTGCACGTATTCATTCTGAGTTTGTGCACATGCATGCAGATATGTGTATGCCTGATGTATATATACAGACAGTATGTTTAATAAAATCATTTGCAATTTTACTTTAACATGCAACCATTAAATCCAGCAGGCTAGGAATCCTTTCATCTAAAATCTTGATTTTCCAATTAACCCAGACTTCCATTTACTATTAGTTAGTTGCAATTCTATTCCTTATAGATTAAGTCACTTCTCTATGATCCAATGCTACTTTCCCCTTCATCTGCCTAGCTGACTTACTAAATGGCAAAATGATACCAATATGACTTCTCTAAGATGTTGTCTTTAAAGAAAACATTGTGCAGAATTTTCTAGCACTTCCTCCCTCCCCCCAACAGAGGTCAAGGAGAAATTTGTGCTTAGAAATGAAGTTTTAGTCACATTTGCTGTCTTGAGATGTATTGCAATATCCCTATTATCCAATCTCATATTAGCTGGAGCACTGGCTAAAAATACATTATACTTTGTAAACATTTCATACAACAAAATTGAAGCCCATAACATATAAAAATTTGTCATGCAAAATGTTATGCAACAACAATGTTATTTTGTGCTGACATTGAGATTTGAAAATGTTGCATATGTCAGACATAGCTAGACAGAAAGATGTGGACATTTGGAAATAAATGCTTTCTTTTGAGTCTCTCAAAACCTACGGTGTCAAACTCGAGAGCCTCAGCATCGTATTATTCTAAACCAAGACAAAATTTCAAGAAAATGAACAGGAAAGCAAACTAAACTAGAAAGTTGCTGAGTAAAGAATGGTAAGAAGTTTACAGTACTTGATTTTGGCCTAGGCATGCCTTTTAGCCTCTGATAAAACATGCTGGTCTGCATTTGGGTGAGTGGAGGAGGCCCAGGAGGTGTCGGGGGAGCTGCTCAGGTAGGTGAAGAGAGACAGTAAAAAAGTAAAGAGACAAAGTGACTTTAACAAAGGGTGACAAGTCAGATGATGAACTTTGAAAAGAGCAACCAAACAAGCAAAATGATACAAATGGAGAGCTGCTGTTGTCTCGGCGTTACCACAATATTACAGAGTGTGACACTGTATGACAAGGGACCCGACTCTTACCAGCATCACCAGCACCAACCTACTGAGTCACTCAGAGGCTGAATGCAAAGGCTGGATGTCTTTATCCAAATGGATACACGTGAATGATGGAGGCAGCATCATTGACGGAAAGAAGAGACACTTTTGTACAATAAAGAACACCTACATGTTAACAGCAGCTTCCTTCTTTCAGATGACCAGAAATAGGATTTGATGTGTTCAGAGCTGGAAGATCTGGCTTCTCATCCTAATATGCTACCTAAATTTCTATGTAAACGTTCACGTTCTACATCAGTCTTCCTGTGCTTTAGTTTCCTTATCTATACATGGAGAATATTAATATCTTTTTCTGTGTTCCTTTCAGGGTTGCTGAAAAGGGCAAATAAAACAATACATAGGACAGATTTCTGTAAAGTGCCTACGGTACCTATTAATGTTTATCCTTATCTCCAACATTGTGAGAAGGCAGCAGCAATTAATTGCTTTGCAAAAGCAGATGAAGGGCCGTTATTAGTTCAAGTGAGCTAGGGAATATTCTTGCTCCCTTTGTGGAATTTCAACATGTCAAAATCTGTCATTTTTGGGAAAAATGTGTGGTATCTGATTGTTTCCAGCTCATTTAATTATTTTCAATTTGGAATTCTCATGGCTTTTATATTGTGGGTTGAATCATATATAAAAACTTGCCAGCTTATCAAATATGTTACTTGCTATTCCAAATGTTAGAATACCGTAATCAGCACTTGACCCATCTGTCATGTGGTTTACAATATCAGCACAGCAAACATCCTACAACAATAGCCTCTCCTTCCATACAGACACAGAGCACTGTCAGCTCCTACAGTTCTCTCTCTTTAATGAGTGTCTCATTAACCTTGGACCTGCTCTTTTCTAATAGTTCTCATTTATAAAGCAATCTGTATGGTGAGAGGGACATACTTACTGCCAAGTTTGCTTGAATTTTCAATGGGGAGAAGGAATTCTACTGCAGGCTTACAAGAGATGGAATTCTAGCTACATTTTTAAAGGGTTGAAAAATAAGGATAAGCAATATTCTGGCACAACCAAGTTTTAAAAGCAAAAGTTGATGAGACCCTTTTCATTCAGGACAGGCTTGATGTTTTGAATATAGGACTAAAGAAATTAATTTACAACTTTACTCTTATTTATATCTTTTGTTTAGGGAAGATTGTGCATAAATAGAATTTGGAAAATTCAGTTTTAACTGCCAGCTAAAGAAAGACAACGCACTGGTTCTTTCATTAGAAAAAAAGACTTGGCTTTATATTTTGTTAAAATCTGACTTTTCATTGACTGTGCCTGGAGTTGGGTCAGTCTCTCATAACCCACCTTCCTGGCTCTTTTCATGAATGCATGTCAACTGAGTGTGCAGTTCTCCGGGAAACCCCTTCCTTATACTCACCCAGATAACAACTTATGTATAGAAACACTCAATCTGGAGGTTCCTAAAACAATCAAATGTCCCCAGGCTGATCCATAACCCATGAGACAACAGATACATGTTTCAGCTCAATGGGTCGTGATGAGAAATTCATAAAGAGATTCCCTCCTGCCAACTGTCTGTCCAGAATTCTGACAGTGAGGTTTGCCACCAGAGAAAACAAGCTCCCTATTTTTTTTCCCTCGCAGAGCAAAACAAAAACATCATACCTTGGTTTCCAAATTCATTTACTCAATTACCATTGCTCATGTTTACACAATTAAATCTGCTTGGCTTCCAGAGAGAGTTAAATGTGACTGCAGAAAAACAAAAAGAGAATTCCTCTGCATGCTCACTGAAGCCAAGGAAAAGAAGCATCCAGGAGTGAGAGACACTCCAATTAGCCCTTAAATAACCTGACCATCTCTAGTTCCAGCAAGCAAATTTGCCAGGCTCTGAAATAATCTGAGAAATAAGACTGATGAAAATCCTACTTGCTACCAAACCCTGACCTATTGCTGTTCACTGAAGAATCAGATCTTGTACCATGCTATTACTGAAAAAAAAATTAGCCACAGCAGTTTCCTATAATTTGGGGGTAGGGGTGAATAAAAGTTAGAGGGAAAATAGGAAGCCCAACAGAGAGTTACACTACTTTTCCCAGAGTACCTTCCTCAGCACTCTCAAAGCCTTCTAAAATGATGGCTCCATCGACCACATTTAACATAGGGTTAAAATTCAACACCATTTGTCTAGTGGGGATATCCATGACATATTGTTGATCATCTGCATTGTCAATACTTCCTTTCAGAAGATAATGTCCCTGGGACAGTCTAAAATGTACGGTAATAAAGACTGGGATGACACATGGATCATTTTCTCTATTTTCACTGCAGTAATTTTCTTATCTTTTCCATAAGGACATGGGTGGTACGACTAAATATCTCTTGATATTATCTCCCACTATATCAGTTCATGTGCCCACATTCTTTAGGGGATAGACATGTGACTTTAGTTTCATCATTTCTGACTCAACTATTGCTAAAACCCCTAAGTTAGCCTTTCACTACTTTTTTTCTCCTGCAGTTCACTGTCCATCTAACAGTTAGAATATCTCTATAAAACATCAGACTTCTGTTGAAAAACATTTTAGAAATCCCCTTCAAACACCATCAAAACAATGGCCCATCTCCTCTAACAATCCCTCTCCTTAAGCACATATGGCCCTCAACAATAGCAATTATATGTGTCTGTCTCCCCCTCTGCTCTGTAAATTGTGTCTTTCTAAGGGCTAGAGCAGTACCTGACACAGGGCAGGTCCTCAAAGATTGGGGGAAAGAAATCCTCAGCAATACTGGCTGATGTAGACAAAGACAAGCTTTTATGACAAAAACACATGCACTCTGATCATAAAGTAGTCATGGGTCATAAACAGAGTTTTGGTGAGTACTGATTTGCACAAATAGTGCTGATTGTAATAGGCTACATTCTGGGTCCAAAGTGTAGCAGGCTCTACTATCTGGAGTTGTGTAAATCCATGCTATAGTATTCAGCCAACGATGAAACCACCTAAGAATGCATTTTGGAATGTATCCCATCTTTAAATGACTGTCTGCATATAAACGACACAATTAACCCTTGTGAAACTATCGAAGCTTTTGTTGTGTTTTTTGTTAACCTACTTACTAAGCTGAATTGTTAAATAGTAGCACTACCCGTTAAACTTCCAAACCAGAGAACAACTTCAGCTGTCCTGTACAAGTCATAGAAATTTAAGATCATCTAAAAGATTTTATTTCTATTAATATAAATGAGCCCACAAAGAAGAAATAATGCTACTGTGATTATTTCTTCTCTGATTTGGCATCTGTATTGTAGGTCAGGCTATGTCCCTGTAACAGAGCTACTGCACCTGATTCTGGAAAGATATGGTAGAGGCCCACTACTATCTCTGTATGTGCAGACAGTTTCCTCAGGGGCTTGCATCTCCTCCAGTTCATCTGGTTGTTGTGGAAATGTCAAGCAATGTTTCCCACCAGGGCAGACATGTGAGCCCAGTCAGGTCAACTGCAGAACCCCATACAACCACAACTATTATGACTGGCTCCAAGATGATCATGGGATCCATGTTGGGTCAGTGAGACACTTCTCTGGATTGTACACAACTTCTTAGAAAGGAAAGCTCTTTTTTATAGTGCCATTAACTAAGATAAAAGCACATGGCTATCTGGGGCTACACTGCTTCTCTGGCCCCTCCCCTAACACTCAGCCACTTTAAAGAAGTCTATCAAGAGCTGAAGCAAAATATGTTAAAATTTTTTATCTCCGAGTCCAGTTCCTCTATGCATTTCCTGGCTACATGGGTTCAACATTCCCTTTTCTTGTGAAACTACTGAAGTTTTTGTTGTGTTTTTTCCCTGTCCCATGCTATGGCAAAAATGTCGATTTAAAACTACTAGTTACCCAGTCCCTAAATTAGCATCCAAGTCTATGGAGTAGGACCTTGGGATATCTGGAAGGAGGGTCAGCAGAGGCAAATATTTCCAAAAGGCCAGGGAATATTCCAGACCAAGAAATTCCCTTGAAGGAACCAGTCCTTGATTCTCATTAAGTTGTCCTCACTTCACTGTTTCTAAGACCCTAACCAAGTCAAATCCTGCTGGGCTCTATAGAACACCTTACATTTTCCTTACCATTGTCTTTAGAGGTACTACTTCTTGTTGCACACTGGGTTCTCTATTTATTTGAAGGTGCCTGAAGGTAGAAAACCATGTCTGCTTTTCTTGTTGCTCATGTCCCTGGTGTCTGGCACAACTCCTGGAACTTGGTGGGTATTTAACAAATATATGTGGAACTATATTGTAAAGTATTATTTTGACTTTTATGATAAAAACATAGCATTGATTGACTTTTGTGTTCCATTCACACCCAAATCTCAATTCCTGAATCAGCAACTCCAATCTCACATGGGAGGTTATTAAAATGCAGATTTCCAGGCCACATCCCAGAACTACCGAATCTACCTTTGAACAACATCCCCAGGTCTCTGTATGAATGTTAATGTTTGAGGGGCACTATTTCAAATTCTACTAATAAAATCAAGTCAGATGCCTAACCTATGCATTGGATTTGGAAGGCTCCTCATAAAATAAACAATAATAGCACATATATATTTACATAGTAAGTAGCTACTCCACGCTGAGAACTGTGCTCAGAGTTTTATTTGGAACATGTGATTTATCTTCATGAGAAAAAAGTCTTCATGAGGACTATCAGCTCCCTTTACAGGTAATGATAGTGAGACTTAAGGAGCTTAAAAAATTATTTAGGGCCATGATAGTGATTAAAATTTTGGTGTAACTAATTGTGAGCACTCAGGTTGGTTCTGACATAGTGTTTTCTTAAAGCTGAACACACAGGATTCAGAGGTGTACATAGAAGATTTTAATAAGTGGATACTTGATGTCATTAGTTGTCATACTGGAAGCCATGGACTATGGGTGGGGCCAGTGTCTTTTCCTGAAAGAAAGAGATTTCCCCATGTGTCAAGTGAAGGTTTGGAATGTGAGAAACTCCTTTTTAGCATCAGGATTTTATAGTTACAAATCTTTAGGGTTTCATAGTGTAGAAGTCAGAAGTATGAGCTGTTTATGTTCAGATTCTGCATCTTCAGATTCAGTTAGTTGAGTAAATTTGAACAAGATGCTCAACTACTCTCTACTTTAAAAAATCTGTACACAAAAGAGTGATTTCTTATTTCACTGAGTCTAAGAGGAACAACCTAACATTCCTGAAATTTACATTTTACATTTAGTGGAATGTCATAACTTAGTTGGCAGACGCATTTTTTCTTAGGAGCAAATAAATGAATGTTGCCACTTATGCTTGATGGCCTTTCAGATTCAATAAAAGACAATAATATGGTACTTACAGAACTGAGCTGTGAGAAGTAAATGTAACTTTATAGCACATACTAAATTCTCAATAAATCACAGACATTATCATCAGCAGCAGCATCAGCATATCTTTTTTTCTGGTAGAAGAGACACTGATTTAAAATTTATAAGTTCATGGCCTATTTTGTTTGTCTCACCCCCCTACTCCCATCCTCCTTGATTAGTGTTTCAAATATGTTTCTGAGGCACTATCCTGAAGAATAATCATGAAAGGAAGAATGAAAAGATAAACATTTAGTCCTTTGTGTGAATGTAGACAGTGTGAGACACTGCCCATGTTAGAAAGGTCTGAACTTTGCTTAGTTGAAAATGTCCATCCTGGTCTCTAGGGTGGGTAGGTATACACTGAATACTATATTTCAATTTTGGTTGAGTCTTTTTCTCCTTCAAAAGGTCTTAGACTCGTAGGAAGTTTGACTGGATACAGGGAACAATGCAGAAACTTAACACCGCAGCATCTTCATCAAAGTCTGAATACATCTGATTTGCTTTGGAGTGTTTCTGTCAAAAACAAGTCTCAGTTCTTTGGAAATCTCACTGACTTCAAGAAGACTTGGCAATGTCAATAGTCTTGCTCCAGGAAAGGACTTCTCTGGTTTTTTGGGTGGTCTTCCTGGGTTAAAAGTTCTAAACACTTTGAATGAATGGATAGTGCAGTTGAAAAGGCTGCAGGGTGGAAAGAGACCACCTTTCGCTCATCCCCAGCTCCCACAAAACAAAAACCATCCATGGTGTTTGAATTTAGAAATATCTGACTTCACCATCTGTTACAGAAACTCACTTATCCTCTTCAAGTTTCAGTTTCCTCATTTGTAAAATG
The DNA here is from genome assembly GCA_004024945.1 of Uropsilus gracilis. Classification (NCBI taxonomy): domain Eukaryota; kingdom Metazoa; phylum Chordata; class Mammalia; order Eulipotyphla; family Talpidae; genus Uropsilus; species Uropsilus gracilis. The sequence continues at coordinate 178,486 of PVHY01000297.1, read as the reverse complement.
GGCAATAACAAGGCTCCCCTATGGAACTAAGGTAAAGATTGAATCAGATCTTCTAGGTGCCTGGGCTAGTTAGGTGGTGGGGGGATGAGGGGTGTTAGGCTGGCTGGCTATGTTCTTTCTATCTATCTATCTATCTATCTATCTATCTATCTATCTATCTATCTATCTATCTATCTATCTATCTATCTATCTATCTATCTATCTATCTATCTATCTATCTATCTATCATCTACCTACCTATCTATCTAATTTTGCAAATCCTTGGCAGATTTGAGGGAAAAGCGGTTTTAAGTTCCAATAGAATCATTATGAACTCAAAGAATCATGCAAGTGTTTGGCCAAGAACTGAGGCAAAACAGTAATACTATTGAAGACTTTCTCAGAGCTCTCTGGGTTCAGAATGTGTGACAATTTAAATGGAAATGAATTTAAAATAATAGAATTCATTTGCAGGAGTCACAGCTTTTCTTTCATAGAGTAGCAGCCTTTTGCATTTTTTGGAGTTACTGTAATTAAGCTGAATATCTAATTTCTAATATTGTCACCAGACAGAAAGCATAAGTCCACCAAAATGCCATCTGCAGATCCCATAGCCTCTCAAAGCAGCTTCACTAAAGGACTCTGTAGCTGTCCCTGTCCCACCCCAATTTGCACATGAAACTTCAACTGCACCCTGCCACCTCCATACCATTGTTTTGCAAACCCATCCATGCACTTGAACTTTTTTCTATCTAAGGGAGTTGAAAAGGGTTCAGGGTAAAAGTTTTAAGGTCAGGAAAGAAGCAATTATAATTTTGATTGTGATTGAGATCTGTTTTGCCCAGAAAAGTCCCCTGGAGACACCAATCTTCAAACCCATTTTTGCTGTTATCTTAACTTTTAGGTGTGACTCACTATTCCTATGCCTCAATTGTTTCTCTCCATCCATGTCAAGTGCAAATTATCAAGGCATCCACTTGCTTAAAGAGCTCAACAACTCTCTGCCACCCTGTAATCTTTCCTCTGAAATATCCCTCTGCATGCAAAAGTTGCATAAGTTCCAGGTTAAGAAACTTTGGCCCATGAGATACATTTTGAACTCTGTATTAAGGCTCTTACCTTCTGCCTACAGTGATATCACCAGCAGTTACTGCCATCTCTTCATCTGTATGGCAACCACACTTAATTACAGAGTAGTGAACACTGGCTTCTACCTGGACTCTACCACTTACTTTTCTAGGTGGTACTTTTCTGTGTTGTTTAAACTTCCTGTGTTTCCATTTGCTCATCTCTGAAATAGCAATACTACTACTAGAATTGAAATCAGGCAATCAGGGAATGAGGATTGCTCCCAAGTGAGGTAGTCAGGGAAAGAGGACACCACTGTCTTCCATTCCTGGCCTTTGCTCCTCCTATGGAAGCAGGCAATCAGGGAAGGACACCTAGGTTGTCAAGAAGCAGGTTTATTAGTACCAGTGTATCTACTTCATAAAGGATTTTGAGGACTAGGTGAGTTAATCAACACAAAGCACTTATTGTACCTAGTATGTAACACATACTAAATAAGTATTAGTTAATGCATTAGCAATTCATCATGAATTGATGATTTTACTAACCTTATGATTTCATTTATTTATCCAAATTACCCTCTCTAGATAAAATGTCTCTCCACTTTCCTTGCCAGATTCCTTTCCCTGAATCCAAATCAATTTTCAAGGCACAATACAAGCTTACTTCTTGAAGTGAAGATTTCCATGGATCTCTGATATTGCCCTCTTACACATAACTCTACCAATTTGATATTCCCAGGTATTGAACTAAGGTTATTCACCCACTTGTACATATGCTTCATAAGGTTAACAGCTGTTTCACATAGTCCCTGGCTTTTACCACTGTACCTAAGACATGGTAGGCTCCCAGTAAGCATTTGTCCAATGAATAAATGAAGGAATGAGTGAATGAATACAATTCCATCAAGGAGGAGAAAGTTTCATGTGTCTTGACATAGGTTTAAGACTCTTCAAACACATATTGCTACCCTGTTGCTTAAGTGTTCTCAAAAGTCTTAATGAATTGCTCTGAAATATATTCCATTTTGACTACACAAAATATGTTTAAATTTGATTAAGTGACCATTATCTTTTGAGAATAAAGGCCTTATCAGCAATGATCAACACTATATGGCTATTAGAGCTTTAAGATGGAACACTCCTCATAATGAACTCAGAAGCTGGGAACAAACAGGAAGAAAATTTCCAAAGCCAGAGAAATTTCTAAGAGCTTTCCTCTCATGAAACTTCCAGCATGGCTGATGTTTAGCTACCCTTTGTGTGCATCCTGCTTCATCACATGATACACAGAAGAACAACATGGACACAGCTTCTTTCTCTCTTGACTGATAGACATTCATCAAAGAACACAAATCTCAATAGGGTAGAAAACAGAAAAAAGAAACAAAAAACAAAAAAGGTTAGTTTTGTTCAGTAATTTTTTAAAAATAAAGCACATGAGGCGAAATCACTGGAATCCTGAAACCAAAGATGAAATGAAGCTCTGCAGCAAACCAGAATTCTGTTCCTTCAAAGCTTATGCCTTTACGAAATTCTTCTCCATAGGGGTCAACATCTAATGGGCATGAGATATATTTAGACAGCACAAATTAACTCCTTAAGTATTATTCCAACTCCACATCAGTTTTTGGGAGTACATACATTAAGGAGCTATTAAACAACAACAAAGACATAAACTAAATATAACTTAACAGTCCTGATAGTTTATAATGCATATGCAATTGGTTCACCTGCATCCTTCTGATTCTCTATTTGAAAGAGAGAGCACAACAAGGAGAGAAGAGAGAGAGAAACAAGAACACATATGCAGGATTAATGAGCAAGTGGACCAAAATGCCCCCCTCTTATGTGTGATCATGATATTGGAAAGAAAAGGTTGCCCTGGGGTTCCCACCGCCCCGAAGTGTGGGGGCCAGCAAAAAAAGGCTCCTTCACAGAGGTGGAAAATGCTGCACAAATAGAAAATTAGTAAAATTAAGTTTAATATGAAATCAAGCTATGAAACATACATGAATTCTCCAAGTGACAATTAAGTCATATGTTCTAGCCAGAGCTTAGAGGACAAGGACAAGTCAAAATCTCCAGAGAGAACAAGGAAAAGCTTTCCAGCTTGAGAGAGAACAGACAGGAGGCATATAAGATCTAAATTTTACAGAGACTGGATCACCTTGTGTGATCTTATACCCAAATAGTTTGACATCTTAGACATGGAAAAGAAGGCATGATTTTGCCCAAGTGTCCTTCATCTGATACCTAATGCATTGTTCCCAGCCTAGCTGCTACCTTTTGATTGTGTACCAGTGACAAGCACTTCACAAATTGGGGTTACACACAAGCAAAGTAAAAATGCATTCAGGTCACAGACAGAGAATAACTGAAAAACTTACAGACAAATCTGAGTTTATCACAAACAAATGGCTTAATTGTCTAACCTGTTTCAGGCTGATAAAAAGTGACTGGACTTCTCACACTGGGTTTTACAGACAGAATCAACAGACAAGCCAATGCTATAAAACTTGAAGCAAGGAGAGTGAGTTGGTTTGGATCTGGATTTTCTTGAAATAATGAAAACAGAAAGAGTGAAGACAGCATGGCGAGGAGGTGGTAGGTACTCACGAATGGTTAAATCCATCACTTGGGAGGCCAAGCAGAAGACAGGATGCTCATACATTTCTCTCTTTTTCCCTATAAAAGAGGATTTGGGCATGCAAGAGGCTTAGGTCAGAGGTAAAGAGGTTAAAGGTCATAGGTTAGAGGAAAACGTTACATTAGCTCAAAGGAAAATAGCCACAGAGTATTTTGGGATAAACACAGAATAAAAGAAAAAGGAGTTTCAAAATTGGAGATCTACTGGATTAACCATTCAGCATGCCGTGAGTCACGAGAGAGATTGTGACCATGATTTTACACGTCTCTTTAGAATTGCTGGCAAGGTAACAATGACCAAAAACATCATGAATAAAGGGAGACAGAATCTCATTGATTTAAGGCTCCAAGATACTAAGGATTTCAGACTTTAGTATCTAAGGCTCTTGAGGTATTTCTTCATAAACATAGTCTCCAGCAATATTACTACAACTTCTTTCCAAAATTCTCAGGGAACTAAGCTATTAATGCTCATAGAGGGGCTCAAATATAAAAATGGAAGATTTCTTTCTGAGTATAGGATCAGAACCTTGTAAAAAGAAAGTTGTCTGGTAGTAATATCTTTGAAGCTGCAATGTCTCAGCCTATGGTGGACTATGTTCATGAAAGAAAACCTGTTACATGCAGCCAGAGGATGTTGGGTTGTCTGAATTAACAATCCCAGCATGCTTTGAAATTGGTGTCACAGCCACTTTTGCAGAGGTAACATCAAAAAGTGACTGAGCCAATCACGGACAAGGAAGGAGAGAAGCAGAAGAGAGCAGGTAGTGTGGAATGAGGTACTTCTCTGAAAAGAGAGTTGGAAAAAAAAAGATTGGTTTCTTCAAAGAATCCCCAGACCTAAAAGTCACAGTGCAAAAGATAATTAACACAACCAAGAAGAATTGAGGCACAAAAGGAAATTACAGACCAGCTGATCTACTTTGGAAATGAATGCATTTTTACTTACAGATCTTAAAGTTTGTTTTGGATATATTTATCTGAAAGAAGAGAGCAGATCTTACTGAAAGACTAGTTAGTAATAGCTAGATAAAGACCTAGGAGACAGTGGAACATTTCTGGATCCCATCCCATCTCTGGCCTCGCCTAGGATTATTAAGTACCTGGTTGACTTTACCAAATGCAACCAATCATTATGTCTGGGGAAGGTAAATGCTGGAACAATTACTTGCTAATATAGCCCTTTAACAATCTTCTTGTTTCTCTATTTTTATCACTCATTACCAAGTCAAGAGTTGATAAACATCCTTTTAGTGCCCAATTCTTAAGTGTTTCTCCCTGGATGCATAACAATGAATTCATTACCACTGGTACACAATTTGCATTGTCAGACAGACAAAATTGAGAGAGGGAGGACATATAATATACAGAACACTGCGAATTTGACATGATCTTAACCTAATTTCTAAGAAAACAAGGACTTTCACAGGGTAAGCCATGGGGTTCTGGCAGTTGGTTAGTTTTTGGTTTTTTTTTTCCTTCCCAGTCATGTCCTGAAGGCAGACAATGGGCATTTGCTGGTTTAAGTCAGGTGTTTCACATCAGATTCCAGAATGCGGACACATTGAGTTTTGCACACAGAACTTCCACATTTATACACTTACACCACTGGTCAAGTTGGGTTTGGTTTTCAAATCACCCTATAGCAGCCAACAGGGTAACAATGAAAAGTTATTAATACCTTTGAAAATGAATAGGTCACAAAGAACCATATCTTCTCAAATAGAGTTTACTCAAAGTGTCTTTTGGCTGTTTACTGATCATCAGTGAACCTTTCCCTACACCTTGAGAGGGCAGTGGTTATAACGATCCTAGGTCTGGAATAATAAGAATGAACAAGATCTGAAGCACACCATGAGCCATCAAGATGGCTGGAAATAAATCTGCCACCTGGTAGGAAACATGGCCAAAGACAAGATACTTTCAAGGGGTAAGAAAGAGTTAAGCAAAATCTTGATGTTATTTTTGTCAATTCTTGTTTTCCTTCCAATTCTATCAACAGTGGACAACAAACTGGTTTATTTTCCTGTAGTTCAAGGAGGCAGCAATCCTACTGAACTCTTTCATAGGGAAACATTAGCCACAAAGCAAACTTAGGTCTAACACAGACTCTCAGAAAGGATTTCAGTTATAGGATAACATCTGAGTCTTTCCTTAAGGAACTGTTTCTTGAGCACTTGTTGTTTAATTCACTTAGTTGGTCATAGGCAAGGATACTCTCATACTTAAGTGCTTTCAAGTTTCAGCTTAACATACTCAGATGGACCATTCTTTTCTGATGACCATCAGAAAGAAAAGAGACTTCCCAAGGAGTCATACCAAAATTTAAATTAAAAATTGAGGGCAGAAGTGAACCTTACCTTCAATTTTGGCATATTCTGATAGTCGAGAATAGTTGACTAAAGCAGCCTGTTCTAGACATTTACGGATGACAGTTTTTACCTCCTCTTGTGGCACTGGGGTAACAATATCTTTCATCAAAACCTTTAGGTGGAGAAAAAAGATCACGAGGGTGGTTCAACCAGCGGTGTTACTCATTTATGCCTCTCAAAGAAATTCAAGTTTAAGTATATGTGTGAAAACTTTCTTGTGATTTAATTAGTCCTGGTCAATCCATTGTTAAAGGAGAAACGGAATCATAATGCACAGTTACAACACTAACCATGAGTCTGGGAAGGGCTAGGGGCATATCTTCAATATCTCCTATGTGGAAATCTGAGATAAAATCTCTACAATATTGGCAGTTCCCTCATATTCACTCTGCTTCTTGATAAATGGCAAACAATGCCTTAAAAATTACAAACTAGGTCGTACAGTGGCACAATTTCATTACACTGATGTTCACATCTGTGTATGTTCATATCTGTGTGTTTATGTAAAAGTATGTCTTTTACTTTTACTTTTTTATGTAAAAGTATGTCTTTTACTTTCATTCTTACCCTTTCCAAGAGTGAGAGAGTAGCTTTCAAAGCACCTTCAGGTCGACCAAATGGAAAGCAATACCTAAAAAAGGCAGAAAATACTTCAGGTTGCCCAAATCTATTACATTTTAGCATGAAATGTGTTGCAATTTGATTCCTATAGCAACCCTCTCTGAGGAACAGAAAAATGCTTTTTATTTTGTCACATTGTGTTATGTTAATCTGAATTCACACCATATATGTGTGTATATAATGTATATATGTGTATGTGTGAATAATGACTAAAGAGAGACTCTGCAAATGTCTGCAGCAGAAAAGAATATTTAGAGTGATGATATATCCTCTGTTGAGATTTCTATTGTGAAAGAGAACCATTTGTTAGTTCAAATGTGACTTTATATATTCTTACAGAAACCAGAATTAAACAAAATTAGTTAAAATAGGCTAAAATGCAAACATTTAAATCCCTGAAGCATCATTATAGGAAATAAAGGAATAAATTTTGAGCAATATTACAATACTGCTAATTACCCTTCCTTGATAGTGGCTTTTAATTGTTAGGGGACCTTCTGTTATTGGCAGTGCGTCTTGTATAGAGTATATGACCAATAAACATTCATCTGCAGGAGGCACAGACAGAAGCGTGTCAGGTACCATTAAGAGTTCTACTGACTGTTCCAAGTTACCATAGCCCTTGGACACTCTTTTTCATAGTTCAAAGGGACTAGTATGTACTATTTAATCTCCAGCTCTTCTCTGTATGTGTCCCTCTTATTGGTTGCATAAAGTATCTTGGGCAAGATACTTTACCTCTCTCAGCCTCTCTCACTTTATACCTTCTCTAAATGGAGATTACAATAACTATTTCACAGAGTTGTTCTAAAAATAAAACAGTAAGTTAGTGCTTATTTAGTCTCTCTCTAATCTTGTACCTGGCACATAAGAAATGTTTAATACATGGGATATTTAGTATTATAAATGCTCTGATTGTTGCTGAGTGACTATTTCAGGACCCCTGGTATATATTCACTAGCACAGAATTAGAAATGCCTGACTTGCTCAAAGTAGGAACGGGGGTGTACAGTGTAAGCCTCAAGCATGGGATATACTGGCTGCCTGGAGTGTGAGCCAACACAAGACTGACCGGCATTCCTTTCTTGTTCTGTGGAGTCTAACTAGCCCTGTTGCTGAGGGGAGGAGGAAGGTACAGGCTCTGCTTTCCTTCCCTGTTCATCACATCCCTGCTCACATGATATGATTCACAGGATTTTTTTCTGTTTTATTTAGGAAACCTTGAAGAAGCTTCAAATTTAATATTTTAATAGATTTAAAGAAATATGAAGACCAGGGTCAACTTGGAGAATTGACTGTTCTTGCAAGGGAAATAAAATGAATACAAGGCTTTAAAGACTCCTGGCTGTTGTGGAAGCCTGTCCTATTGGCTCGTTTTCCCATTCATTTATTTCTAAATCTCCAATGTGTCTCTGACAGATTTATAGTTCTAGAAAAATCAAATCTGTTATATCTCTCTTTCCGAGTCTCAGCCTACTAAGAAGCCCCCAAACTGCAGATTCTTACCTAAAATGTGTAATCTGATTTTCTAGCAGAACCCGGAGTCTCTCTTTGATTTCTTCAAAACGTTCCTTTTCTTCAACAGTCACAGTTCCGATTCCATCAGGCCTGAAAGAAGACATGCCATGAAGTGACAGGAACCTCATCTGCTGACACCCTCAAATCAAATCTCCAGCAAGAGGAAACTGTCCATTTTAGAAGATGAACTATGATGAGATATGTAACCTTAGAAGTCCTGCCTTTCTGTGTGCTCACTAAAGGGGAAGGGGCTTTTTTTGGTTATTGTTTCAGAGGCATTTGCAGAATTGTTACTCATTTGTTGTGAAATGGTAAAAATATACAAACTGGAAGCTTGCAGGTTAAATAAAGCATCTATGCCTATTCTGTTTGGCTCATGAATTCCTAACATTTTGGACTACTTACTAACATTCTTTAAATAATTTAAGAGGAAAATTTTACAATACAGTTCTGATTTCTCTCAAAAAATCTGGAACGGCTGGCATTAACTGGCAAATGCTGACTAACAGCATCTTCTTTTCTGGGGGCAGCACTCACTAGGGATACCTCTCTTATTTGTATTACTTATCTCTCTTATAAGCACTTTGGTTTGGCATCCCCTATATTATGTATACAGACTCTTTTGAAAACCAGGTGCCTCATAAATGTCTGCCTTTCCCAGTGTGAAATATTCTTAAATACCTCATTTTCTAGCTTGCAATTATAAGTGTTCAGATTAATTTTAGCACTCATGTATTAACTGAAGAACAACTCATAAAATATTGTAAAAATGACAAGACATTGGTGAAAGACAATGAAGAAGGTCAAAATAAATGGAGCAATATTCCATGTTCATGAGTTGGAAGAATATTGTTGAGATATTCATACTACCCATGCCATCTATAGATACAATGCAATCCTTATCAAAATATCATTGGTATTTTTTATGGAAGTAGAAAATGACAATCCTAAAATTAGTGTAGAACCACAGAGACCCAAATAGTTAAAGGAATCCTGAGAAATAAAAAAAATGTTGTAGGCATCTCAATTTCTGATTTTAAGCTTGATACAAAGATAGATTGATCAAAACAGTATGGTAGTGACATAAAAGCAGACATGTAGACCAGTGGAACAGAATCAAGAGTCCAGAAACAAACCCTCAACTATACAGTCAACTAATATTTGACAATAAAACCAAAACTACTTAATGGGGAAATTCTTTTCAATAAGTGATGTTGAGTAAACATATTAACCACATACAGAAAAATAAAATGGGACACCAAATCTTAAATTACTCACAAAATTACCTTGAAATAGATTAAAGACTTAAATATAAGATCTGACATGGTAAGACTCCTAAAAGGAAATATAATTGAGAGGATCTCTGACATTGGTCTTGACAATGATTTTACTGTAAAAGACATTAAAAGCACACACAACAAAAGCAAAAATAGACAAGTGGAACTACATTAAGTTGAAAATCTCCTGCACAAAAGAAACACAGTAAAATAGAAAGACAACCTGCAAAAATGGGAGAAAATCTTTGCAAATCATATATGTGTGTGTGTGTGTGTGTGTGTGTGTGTGTGTGTGTATTTGGATAGAGGATTGATATCTAAAATACAGAAGGAACCCATAAAACTCAATATCAAAAAGAGAATTTGATTTAATAATGGGCAGAGAAATTGAATAGACATTTTACCAAAGAAAACACACAAATTACAGAAGATGCTCACCATAACTAATCATCAGGGAAATGCAAATCAACATCTCAGTGAGACATCACCTCACAACTATTAGAACAGCTATTATCAGAAAGATAAGATATAATGAATGTAGATAAGATTGTGGAAAAAAAGGGAATATGATCACTGTGAATGGGATTATTAATTGGTATAGCAACTATGGAAAGTAGCATGGAGGCTTCTCAGAAAAGTAAAAAATAAAACTACTACAGGATCCAGCAATCCCATTTCTCAGTATATATCTAACGAAAGGAAATCACTGTATAACAAGGTATCTGTACCCCATATTCACCTCAGCATTATTTATTATAGATATAATAGGCAAACAAACTGTGTCCACTGACAGATGAGTAGAATAAGGAAATGTGAAAAAAAATACACCGTGTATCTTATTCAGTTATGAGGAGGAAATCCTGACTTTTGTGATAGGAAGAGAACTTGAAGACATTAAGCCAAGTGAAATAAGTCAGACAGGGAAAATTAAATACTGTGTGATTTCAATTATATGTGGAATATAAAAGAAAAATCATACTTATAGAGAGTAGAAAGGTGGTTTGTAGGTTCTGCAGAGTGGGAGGAAATGGGGTAATGTTGTCAAAGGATACAAACTTCAAGCTAGAGGATGATTAAATTCTAGGGATCTAATGTTCAGCATGGTGGCTACAGCTAAGAGTACTGCATTATACACTTGGAATTGTTAAGGGAGTAGATTTTCAAGGTTATCATAACACACACAGCATAAGGTATATGTGAGATGATATGTGTTAGCTAACTTTATTGTAATTATCTTACAATACACACTGATATCAAAAAATCACATTGCTGTCTTTAATTCTGTATATATTATATACAATCATATCTCAATAAAAATGTGGAAAAAGAACACCGCATATGCCTTGCATTGTTAGTGAACTGCTCATTGCAATAAAAAGAACACTAGCATAAATAAGTGAAGTTCAGTATAATCACAGCATTCTTATGTTTCTGAGTGACTATTAAGTTCACATACATTCCTATTTGTTTCAAACAATTCAAGTAGAAAATATAAAGCAAGTCTGCATGACTATAGCCCAAATCTATCTGTGCCAAATTGAATGTAGGATAATCTGACCCATTCAAAGACTTCAGCTTCCCAGATCCCGTGTGACTTGTTTTGACTACTGGCTGAGCCAGTGTGCAGATTGGTGCGTCACCATGAAACTTCCATTGGAACATTCTTCAGTTTGCAAATGCAAGTCATCTTGAGACCAAACAAATGGTCTTATTTATAGGCCTTCTCAAGGATCCAGCATAAGTAGGGAAAATCCTGTATACTAGATCAGCCTGACTGCACAAAAGACTTGGCAAATGACAGCAGTGTACCTCCTGTTAGGGGTTAATTGGTCAACTCCCTTTCTTTTTAAATACTAAAAATGCTCTACTTGAAAAGTAAAAGTACTCTTCCCTACTTTATAAAAATAGCAAAATACTGTATAGTCTATTTCCCTTGAACATACATAAAGAAGGCAAATGTGAATACCAGGTAGATTGCTGGAATTTACGAATGTGTCTTTATTTTTGAATTTTCTGGAAAAATAGCTAATATTAATTCACAGTTTCTTAAAGTATTTTTTATCATAAAAATCTCCATAAACCTACAATATTTTGCAGAATTGACGGGCACAAAATATGTAAGACATTTTTGGTGGTAACTTCTTATGTTATAGCCTCTATCTTCCCTTGCCTGTGTCTGTTGAATTTTGTGTAAACAAAATTTGCTAATGCACTGAACACAGGTTTATATAATTGGCATTTGCACACACAGTTGATTAGGGGAAAACCGAGGCATTTGAAACATTTTGATTATTAAAGAATTAACCCAGAGAAAAAAAGCTATCAAATGTAATTTATCACTTAGAAGGCATTTAGCTTGGGCAGTCTGGAGATGTCCGTGGTCATTATCAGGAGACAAAGCTCTCTGTGAAGAAAATCATTCATTTCTTACCTAAAAAGCTTTATAAATCACCTACGCAATTAAAAGGTAGCTTTTAGATTCGTATTTGAGATAAAAAAACCGAACATTTAGTGTGTGCCTGGCCTTCTCGGTAAAGTCTCATTACAAAGAGTACTACTACAAACATAAAACTTGGTTGTGTTTTTGCCCCTCTTGAGCTGATGGCTCACTATTCACTTTGTGATTACTAAAGATATCCACAGCTTCAGTTTCCCTGATAACCTCTCCTTTCCGAATACCATTAATCTCACTGTTCAGAAAAGGTAAGCACTAAAAATTATTGTTGCGGTATTTTCTTAAGGTTGCTTCTTACTTGCCTATGTCAGCATATTTTAAGTTTTATCTTAAAATATATAGAACAAACTAATGTGATGTGTAACACATTGTACAGGGGTCATTAAAACAAACAAACAAACAAACAAAACAAAACAAAACAGAAAAAAAAATCAGTGATAAAACAAACCACAGTTTTGGTATCCAATGCAACATTTGTAATCACCACAAAGCTCTGAAAGGGTACTGCTAACAATGCTTGCTATTTTGTGAACTGAGGAACATACATAAAGGAATAACAATTTTTCAAGCATCACAGGTTGTAACTATATTAGTTAAAAAGCAAAAGTAATGTTTTGGGCTTTAATATCACATAATTGTTTTTGAAAATCCAGTTAAACCACAATTTTGTTGACCCCTAACATTTGACACTGTTGATTGCATATGATTTTTTATCTTCCTATGCAGCAAAAGGAATTCTGGCTCAACACTTTGAGAAGCACTGGTCTATTAGAAGCAACAAAATATATCTGTTTAAGAACAGTGGTTCTCAAACCTGAGCTTGCCTTCAAATCACCTCGAAGGTTTACCACATCCTAAATGGCTGGATTCCTTCCCAGAAACTCTGGGGTTGGGCCTAAAGATTACCATCTCCAACAAGTTCTCTGGTGCTGCTGCTTTGGGGAACCAGTTTGAAACCACTATTCTAGTGGAAGAAAATTTTGGCTGTGTGGTCTTCCAGTGGCTAAAATGATATGTTTGATTCAGGCTTCAGGCTTCTCAATTTCTTAGATTGGTGTGAATTTGGGAAGAGGGATCTCCAAGGAGTACACGGTACACTAATTAACTGGCAGTCCCTTATAAATGTGGCATTTATTTTATTTTTAAGAGATCATTCCAAGCAGTAGTGTTTACAAAATAGAAGGTTTGCAGTTGTGTCTCTTAGAAATCATGGCTTTGTGCTTCCTTTTTGAGAAACGTAGGGGATAATTTGATAACTGTCATCACATTGGCTCTGTACTGTGTTCCTTTTTCAGTTCTTTTATCATGTGAGGAGTTGCAAAGAATGAGAGAAGAGGAGGAAAGAACTGGGTTTTAAACTTCTAACTAGCAAGTCTCAGACAGAGACCTATCTTCACTAGGAGCACATGTAGGAGCCTGAGGTCCTGAGTCTCTCTCTGAGTTCCATTCCCTCTCTGAATCCCATTCCGATTGCTGCATTTTCCATCATCTAGAATTTTGCTTTTTGGTGTTCCTTGCCATTTCTTTATGTATGGGAAGCTGTGAGGAGGACCCTCAACTACTGAAAATGGAGTTACCATTTGACCCAGTGGTACCACTTGTGGGAATCTACCCACAGGACACAAAAACACTAATTCAAAAGGACACCTGCACTCCAATGTTTATTGCAGCACTATTTACAATAACCATGGTTATGGAAACAACCCAAATGACCCAAACAGATGAACTGATCAGAAAGTTATGGTATATGTACACAATGGAATATTATTCAGCAATCTAAACACAAACTCATATCATTTGCAGCAACATGGATAGAGCTAGAAGGAATCCCATTAGCTGAAATAACTCATTGCCATTTCTTAACATCACCTATTTTTTCACAGGAGGGATGACCATGTCTGCATTGTGGATATCCTTCAGGCAGTGTAATTGCTGTTAATGCTGAAAGGGCTCTCCAGAAGCCAGTTCCTCTCTCTGATGTCCACTGAACATAGAAGCTGGATTGTGATCAAAGCTCAAGCAACTAGATACTCTTCTGTAACCTTTAACATTGAGTAAATAATGCACCAACACAAGAAACAGGTGTAATGTGATTGCTGGGTCTGACATGACTGTTCTTGTGGTTGATCTTAATCTCTGGTAAGAGTAACACAAGAGTACTGAGTGACCCTCAAGTTCTGATTTGATTTATTTGCAGGACCCTCAAAACTGTCAGACTCTCAGATTACTCCAACAAGCAGTCCAGGGTAATCTGATACTTTCATCCTGTTTCCTACTTTTCTTGAGCTAACTCTTTTAGCTTTTTCCTTGAAGCTTTTCCTTGAAGTTTTCAGCAGCATCATTATCTGGAGCTGTCTGTTTTGGTAAACTCCCCTTTGCTTAGGTTACCCAGTTATTTTTTATTACTTATACTGAACTGATGTAGGTTATTAAGGCACATATGCCTTTTTTTCCTACCCTTGCAATTTTTGTAGAAATACTGGTGCCTTTGAACTTAGTTTTGGAAATGCGTGTATGCACGCATGCGTGCAAACACGGCAAGAAAAGGGGTTCCCTGTTCTCCAGTTCCACCTTACCGCACACTGGCTAGCAACCCGCTCACTTCTTGTATATCATGACCCTGCAAACTTGAGACATTATGCAGATTGAATGCAAAGCCAGACTGGATGCTCTCCCTCCTGCAGGCCATCATGGGGCCAAAAGTGGGTCTCTGGCCACAAAATACTATATCACATCTGACATAGCAGTCATTTCTGTAATCCACCTTTCAAGTTTTCGGCAAACCATTTTCTCACTGTCCTTCACAAAGTTGACATTTTTGGCAGCGTGATAGGAAAGATGTCATGTCAGCTGCTCTTCAAGTTCTTGTCAGAGTGGTTAGCACCAGTTCTGTCATCTTCACTCTCCTCACAGTCTCCCATCTTGAGCCATGTCACAAATAATAATATATCCACAGTTGTGTTTTTGTTTCCTTTGTTTGTTTCCTTTTGTTTCCTTTGTTTCCTGTGTTTTTTTTATCCACAATGAAATATCATAACCTAGTTACTCAATCTCTAGGTTACTAGTTATGCAAATTATTCTCCCTTCCCCAAAGTGGTTCCAAGTTAAGGAAGGCCTATTGTAGGATTAATCCAATAGGATTAAGTGCGAGGTCATTCATGCGAAATATTTTATTTTAATATTTGAAATTAAGGTTGAGGATTCTAGTCAAAAATTCACGTTGCAGTACATTTTGGGAAGTGAATTTGACAAATTTGGTTTTGTCAATTTTCTCTGCACATCAGATGTGTACACAGGCTCCTAATATTTAATTTTCTTGCAAGCAAGGTTCTCCATTTTGTGTTTAAAACTGGACAGTAGAACCCTTGATCAGAAGATAAGAAACTTTTTCCAAAAGGTCCGGTTATTAAATTAATTCAAAGCTCACAGTGATTGATGTATTCTGATTCTGGGTTTATTTGGTGATTAAGTGTAGAATCCAGATGTTAAAAGAAATGTCTGATCCAATATGAGGAATGAATGTCTGGTCCATCTCTACACACAGCCAACTTTAAGCTTCGATCACTACCAACAAGGGGTAAAACTCCAGCTGAAGTGGGAATATACTTTCTCTCCAAATGCAAATGTCCACATATGCCGGTGCAGGCACGGTAAACATGATATATTCTCTCTCTCCAAATGGATGCATGCCTGCAGACCGCATTATGGAGCCATGAAAATGTCCTTAAACAAGCATGATAACTGAATCCTACTCAATACTAACTTGTTCCAGCCTAGAAACAAGAGCACTTAAAGGGCCAGAGTGGGAAAGAATAGCTGAGTAGATGTTCTTTGCATATTACCTAAATAGTACATTTAAACCAAACATGCTCTTAGGATCTCTCTTTCTCTTTCAACTTCTCCTAGCAATCCTTTGCCCTTACAACTTTCAGAAGGATACCTTTGAATTAATTTTTCCATGAACTATTTTTCTTTATTTCAAATGCTATCTTGAAAATCAAGATAGCAACAAATCACTGGGACATCCCTATTTCCCTGCTTGCTCATCTGGATGGTTTGCATAATCTCCAGGTTAATTACACATTATAATCAGTACTCTCACATCCCATAGCCACCGCTTCATTACGAAAACCTAGTATTCTCCTTTGCATGTCCTCTTCCTCCTGTCCATGCCCTTTTCTAATTATGCCCTGATGCCCTGGGGCTCAGACATGCTGCTAAAACAAATATATCAAAGTGTTTGTATCACAAAGAGTAAAACAGGAAGCAACACCTAGCAGTTTCTATATTACAAATACTCAATGAAGCTTCTGGAGGTTGACTATTTGTCAGTTTTAAATCAACTCTTGGAGAGCAAAAATATACCATTTAAGTCTTTTTTTAATTTGCCTGCTGTTTTTCTAAATACTTAGAAATCACCCCAAAATGGTGTTTTTATTAATAAGCCTGGGAAGGTTGGGACATTTCCCTACTACTAAACACTCTAAGACAATATGGAAGTTACTTTCTCGGACATTAGTCAAAGTAGTTCAGACTTGGTCAAGGGACTGAATGAAGTAGGAGCTCAACCGATGACTGGTGAAATGGTATAAAATGCATGTATTGCAAGAATGCATATATTTCTCTCCCCAGAGAAGGATCAAATCCAAAATTCCTCGTATTCTTGGAGGAATTGGAGGAGAAGAAAAGGGATTCTTTATTTCTAACACAATTAGGGTTTTTATTTCACTGTGAAGACTATGCATAGACTTCTGCATGAACAGACTCTATGCATAGCCTTCTGCATGACCACTCGTAACATATGTGGCTTTTTGGTTTCATACCCACCCTAAAAAGGGTGTTTTTTTGCACACATGAGAGAATTCACTGACCACAGTATGAGGACAAATTGTAGCAATTTTAGAAGGAAAATGTACATGATCGTCCATTATGAGTCAGAAAGAGTGCACTGATGGAATAGGTAATCCAGTACATTTTACAAGATCTTGTGTTTATATTGAATATCTGCTGTTCTCTTGGGGCAAGTTTCCTTCAGGAAGAGAATCACATGGTTTGAAAGTTAAAATGTGAGCCCTAATGAGAATTTCTCTTTGAGCTGCCAACTTATATTTGAAATGTGTTTGGCCATCTCCATCCTTAAAAATACTGCCTATTAGATAAAATTGGTTCTTCAGAATTTAGAGAACATGACTCAGTCATATGGAAGGTCAATACCAGCTCACAACTCACAGGCCAGCCAGCTCTGTATCTGTGTCCACATCTGAACTAATTTCTCCTGTCAGGTTGCAACATGAAACTGAGAATGGAGGGGTCTCCCTTCCAAGTCAGCCTGCTACTAAAGTGCTGTATTCAGAGGTCAGTTAAACAGCTTTCCCTGCTACTCAGACTTTTCTCTCTTGGAAGAGACTTAAAGCACATTCAATAGAATGTCATAATGAGTCATAATGTGTGTGTGAGAGGAGAGAAAGAGAGAGAGGAGTGAGAGACAGAGAACAAGAGAGGAGTGGAAGAAGGCAAAGTTGGAATGAAGGAAAAATTACATGCAAAAATTGCTCATTTACTTCCAAGTAGACATTCACCAAAAAAAAAGAAAGAAGCAAGCAAGGAAGCAAGAAAGAAAGCATATGTGACATGGATTAGGATTGAAAGTCCAACACTAGAGGCAAGGGCATGGTCAATGAAGTAATTTTCTCTAGTTTAGAAGAGAGAGGTTAATGTGATCCCTGGCAGTAGCATTGAAGAGAGGGAGAAATGGGTGCTCTTGAAAGATGCTTAAGGGTATTGATGATGCACATTAATTGAGTCCTTGTGAGACTAGGACAGCTCTAGAGGTTCAGTGTTGGGCAGTTGAGTGGATGGATCCCTCTTAGCGAGGTGGAATAATGGGAGAAAAGTGAATTTCCTCTGTTCAGCAACTCAAATCTAACCCACAAGGATCATATGGTCTCTGAATGCAGGCAGAGCCTTGGCCCCAAGCACATCTCCCAAAAGAATCCTTGGACACATTTTCGGAGCTTTTTAGGACTCATGCCCTCTTACATCTGCTTGCAGACTCATTAATCTATGCAGCTTACTTTGGATTGGGCCGGTTGGCATTATGGATTTGTTAATTGCTGATACAATGTACTTTCTACACAGGCCATATGTGAAGAGCAGCACTGGCATTCAAGAAATGTTAAATAATAATGTAAATGAGAAAAATTTCCAATCCCAATAATAAAGGGATCCAAGGAACATTGACGCAACTCGCTATCATCGGAGCTGTTTGATTGCCTTGTCACTGTGGGACAGTGACCAAAGTGATGCTAATCTAAATGTCATCTAGAAAGAATACTAAAAATATTATGGTGAAAATTAAGTACTGCAACCTTAGGCGCTGATTTAAAAATTAGAAGATATAGCAATTTACATCTGTGGATTTTATGATCGCCAAGTGCAAGCAGCTGAACATACTTACATTTTCCTTTTCTTTCTACTCTATTTGAGAAAATGCATTCAGTTTTAAGGAGCTGACCCAAACTAATGGTCTCTCAAGCAGTGGTTCTTAAACATTGTTACATATTAGAATCACTTGTAGAGGTTTTAAAAATTTGACACAAAGGCCCTGCCCCTCATTAAATCAAAACGTCTGCAGGTGGAGTATTTTTTTGGGTTCCTCCTCTGATTTCAATGTGCCACTAGGTTTAATAACCAACCAATTCCCAAATAAGTAGGAATTGAAGACCAAATGCCTCAGATTTATCTGTGGTGGAACTGATTAAAGTGAAGATGTCCAACCTTCTCTAAGTCTTGCTAAGTCAAATTATTTGAGAATGGGTCCCAATACCCTTCACTTAACAACTCCCATGTACTCTATGTGCATATTAATGTGCAAAATCTTTGCACAAATTGAAAATCAACTGGTTGAAAACCTGTTAGGCCTTTAGATACAGACTGATGTGTACAAGAAACAAAAATGTCCTGCAAAAAGGAGAAATATTAGCTCATCACCCAAGAGTTTGGTTTCTGGAGCTTTGCTTGCATTGTAGGATATTGGGACACAACCTTGGCCTCTACTCACTAGATGCCAATAGCACTCTCTCTCCTCAGCATGATGATTAGAAAGGTCTCCAGATATTGCCAAATATTTCTCTTAACTGAAGACAAAATTTCCCTCCATTAAAAACTACAATTCTGAAAGATGCCAAACATGTAGATGGCTGCATATTTTCCGACACTTAGAATTATGAATAACAAACATATTCTTGATGGACCAGATGTGTCCACATCTGAGTAGATTTTTGGGTTTCACATTGGCACAGCTGTTCACTGAGAAGTGGCAAGAGGGAGCAAGAGGGAGATGCCTCGACACAGCACCCGAGCCTTTGCTAACGAATTCCAGCCTCAGCAGGGCAGGGCCCTGCCTCCACCTTTGGGGTTGCTGAGTTAGCAATAGGCAAAAAGTTAAAAATGAGGTAAAAAGTAGCATGATGCCCACACTGAGTCTGGCTGTGACATGACAGGTGGGGCTCTCTTATATTTCAATTTGCTTTCCTGAGTTAAAAATTCCTGAATTCCAGTCAAAGGATAGATAACAGCTCTACGTGTACATGGTGTTTATACTGGTGAAAGAGGTTAGGAAAATAGTTTTCCCAACATTAAACAGCTGTTAATGTTCAAAGAAGAATCTTCCCTAGGCAGTTAAAAACTCTGGATACACCCTGGCATTCTCCACAAAGCCAAAATGACCAGGTGGGCCAAACTGATTTTGGACATTTCCCAGAACAAAAATGGACACCTCATTAATTAGCTCAGAATTACTGCAGCCTCCTCTGAAATTCATATCAAATGACTGAGTTTGTCATCTCACACCATATACAAATATGAATGCTGGACAGACAGTAAGGCAGAGCAGTTACAAATGCAAGTTCCAAAGTCAAAATATCCATGATTCTATCAGACTTGGATACTTATTTTTAAGGAGCAAGTGACTGAACCTTTGGAAGCCTCGAGTGCCTCATTTATTAGATGGGGGTAATAGTAATAATACCTATTTCACAGTGATCAAATTAGGATATAATGAGATAATATCTATAAACAGCACTTCATACAGTACCCAGCACATAGTACTTACTAAATAACCACAATTATAGCTGTTGTGATTTAAACTTGTTTATGAAATCTGACAGTGGGTTAGCTCATTTGTAACCAATGGAAAATAACTTTAGAGGTGGATAGGATATTATAGCTATGATTCTATGTGCTCATTTTGTCTATGAGGCAACAGAAATGAAATATGATTATCCTAGATTTATGTGCAACAGGCTCTCACACTCAGATTTTCAAAATATACTTACAGTGCTGATGTGCTGCAAAGAGGAAGAACTTTGGATTCAGAATATCTGGGTTTGCACTTAAATTTACAGACATTCAGTTTTATCATAAAAAATGAATATAAACATAGCTAGTCTGAAATGTTACAGCAAATGAGTGTATGAAAGCACTTTGTGAACTGTAGAATGTCACACGACTGATACTTATTATATTTCTTCATTAAAAGAAGTACAGTTTAAAAATAGATCTTCGAACACAAAGAAAATTCTCAAGGCACCATTCACGATCCCTTGCAATAGCTTTTCAAGGCACAGGAAACAGGTCAGTCGCCAGTGAAGGTATTCATTCATTCTCTATTCTGCTTTAGCGCAATGTCAGAAGCAGTACCTTGGACAGCAGTCAGCGAGGCATCCTCTGAAAACCTATCAATCTGTTGGAATTTCAGGCACCTACAAGATTCTCTGTCACTCTTACTTGCCGAATCTACTGTTGCCTGGCAATCTGGTCTTCTTGGGTATACACAAATAGAAAATCCACTTTGCCTCTTTCCTTACATGCTACAAGTTCAGAAGGTGTCTGTCCACATGACACCAGGGCTCGTTTTGTACTTGCATACATAGATGGGCAACCTAACACTTTTTCTAAACTTTCATTCAATGTGTCTATAGGTGAACTGATATAATTCAGGACTTAGAAGCATTCTGGTGAATAAATCCATACCAATCAAAGCATACGGGTTTATAAAATGTGTGTAACTGGCAATACTAAGGTAAGTTTGTTTAACTTAGCACAAATGATTAGGGGGTATAGCTCAGTGGTAGAGCATTTGACTGCAAAAGCACAAATGAAACACTAAACTGTTAATGTTAATTCGAAACAATAGTAGGGAAGGTGAGGGACATAGGAAAACAAAGGAGATAATTAGTAAATCTAGTTTAAAAGGAGAGAAAGCCACAAATTTGTCAATTTTTTTAATTTCCAAAGAGAGAATCCTTAAAGGATATAGTAAACCAGAGAGGCTAAACATAATTTTAGAACTTAAAAGTCTTCAAGGTGATTCTACTAAGAGTCACTAATTTTGTGATAGGAGTTATGTCTTTATTATAAATAATTATCTGAAGACAGATTTCTTTCATGAGATAAATGTGGAATTGAGAAGAGTTGGCTGAAAAATGATGGTGCTGCTATAAATGTATAGATCCATCTTATGCCAGCCTATTTTATTTGCTCTTTAAACATAATTTCACAATTATAAAGTATGAGTTGTTTAGTATGAATGACTTGGTAAGGGACCAGTCCCCTAAACCAGTTACCACTAAAAAAAGCAATCTGACTCATGACTTACATTTTGCTCTTTTTTTTTTTTAATGAGGTAACATTTTAAATGAGGTAGCTGTAGAGGTAATACTGTATATGATCCAGATGTACAGGATACCATCCCTTCATATGTATGAGATGCATGCATTCTCACAACCACCACCAAGGTGCCCATAGTTCTCTACCAGAGTACACTGGGTCCCTTCCACATTTTAAGCTTCACCCTCCTAGTCCCTTTCTGGTATCCTCACTTCTATAGTCAAACTTTAAGGGTTTGTTATTAGTTTGAATTTGTCTAACTCTTTGCTTTTTTTTCTCCATATAAAAAGCATATAAATAAAACCATACAGTATTTGTCAATTTCCTTCTGACTTGTATCATCTCCTCTAGCTCCATCCACGTAGTCACAAAAGTATACATTAATATGTTTTAAGAGTCACTACTTGATTCAAATGCAATTTTAATTTATAATTTTGTCCACTGATAGGAATTTTTTGAAAGGCCTATACTTGAAAAAACCTTAAAGGAAAAGAGACTTCAGGAATATATAAGGTTTGCTGTTTGCTAAGGCAGAAGTGATGGAAGGATAGGGAAGGGGCACAGATAATGCAAAGCAAAAGCCAGTCCACCTGTAACTTCTTACCTTTTAGGCTCTGGATTTGCCTGGATTTGGGGATCTTTTCTTTTTTTGGATTCCTTTTTGTTATCTTTTTTAGCCGCTGATTCAGATGGGAAGGGAGTTTTGCTCCCTTCAGGGTCTGTATTTGGTAGCAGTCCACTAAAGTACACATGCATTTGTTGACTTGGAGAAGAGGTGGTCGCATGGGGCATGCACAGAGTAAGGTCAGCCACAGAAGAATCAAGAGCAAATACACATGCACAAATAAAAGAAAGAAAAAAGTATGCATCAAACAGCAAGAGCAAATGCATTCAAACTAAAATAATAAGCAAAAAAAAAAAAAAAGATGCAAACTTGCATAAGGAAAATCAGAACTGAAAAGAAAATAAGAAATCCAAAACTGTTTCCATGACAAGATGTATAAACCTAACTGTGAATCAAGTGGCAGTCTTACAATATGAAATCCAGACAATGTGTATCATAATTCATGATGATGTTTACCAGGGAGTTTACAAAAACACTTCATTATTTTATAACACTTTCTTATTCAGTAACATATGTAGAATACAGTGTGACAACCCAGAGAATATAATGCAACTTCTCTCTCTCTCTGTAAAGAATTTAGTCCAAGAGGCTGTAACAGATAGTCATCAAAGTGTACATATTTATAAAAAGCAGAATAATGTACAGATACTCTCCAGGTAGCAGAGTTTTCAGGAATATCTTTTAAGCAAGTAAAAGGTCGTGTGCTGGACTAGCAAACCTTGTAACAATGGGAAGTGATGATAACCCCGTTACCTGTGAAATAGTCAAACCTACAATGTTATTGTTATCTATCTCCAAGTACTGAAGTTGTATTTCATAAAATCTACCACTGCTAGAAAGAGAAGAAGCACAGAACAACTCCCAGAGAGATATTGCTAGAGTTGTATAGCTTGCAAACATGAGAATGATTGACACAGTTCTGGATTCTTAAAAATGCTGTCAACTAAGAATTCTTCAAAATGTGAATTACCCTAGATCAGCAATGTTTTCTTTGGAGGCTGGATATCTGAAACCACCTAGTTGTCTTGGGTGTCATCCCTTGCTGCTGGCTGGGGTGCTCTGGGGGTAAAGTAGGTTTGTCTTTATAATAGTGTGAGGATACATACATTGGGATAGCAAACTGGCTGTGGCAGTGTGGAAATTTATTCTGTGTCTTCGGAGCCAAATGGTAATGTTCTTAAATTATTTGCTGTTTTGCATTTTTCAGAACATGGATCTTTTCCTTTACGAGCTGGATAATGTCTTAGGAGAGAAACAGAACTTAACATAGAGTTGGAAGAACTGATGTTCTGGTCTTGTGTATAAAATCTATAAAATGAAGGTGTTGGTTACATGTGTCTCTAAAGCTCTTCCCATTTCCATCATTAAACCCTAGGAGTTATAATATTTGCCTTGCAGTCTAGTATTTGCTTACCATGTAGAGTGAATGTTTGACAGTAATCATTAAATATTTAAGGAACAACTAATAGTACCAAGGGCAAATATATATATATATAAATGGGAAGGGGTGGAGGGAGAGAAAAAAGGGCAAATATATATTATGTCCTTTTAGATTCTAGGTATAATATTGAGCCCTTTAAATACACTTACATCCTTTCAATAACCTCTTGACACTATAATTTCCTCTTTATGATGAGAATGCTATAGAACAGAGGGTTCAATAATCAACCAGGATCATTGCTAGTAAATGACCCTATTGAACCCAGATCATTCTAACATCAGAGACCACCCCTAAAAGTCCTATTATCATTTCTCTCAAGTCTTTGAAAGGGGAAGCGACTAAGACCTTTGTACTTCTTATGTTTGTGCATTACTGTGCATGCTACTGAAGTATGGGGACAATCAGAAAGAGATGATCTTAAAAAGAGGACCATTTGTAAACTGTTACCAGTGTCTCACAAAAAATATTTTGCCACACCTCCAGACACAAGCCTACCTGTTGCCATGAACATGGGATGCGCAGAAGGCAAAGCTGTAGTGAAGGAGGGTGGGGTCAATCATGGCGCCATTTTCTGCCCGTTCAAGCAAGTCTCTGAGGTAGCAGAGATGTCGGTGACACCCTCGAACTCCATTTCGAGCGCAATACTCATCTAGTACAAACACCTGGCCAGGACTGAACCAGCCCTGTTTAAAGAAAAAAGGAGAGACTTTCTTTTAAATACAGGTGATAATTCAGAGAACTGCTAGTGTTGGGGAAGAAGAGGATTAAAAAACAAACAGTGTAATAACACAGACTGCTAAGTGCCAGTCACTGTGCTAAGCACACTGCGTGTTCTCTCTGGCTTAACCTTCCCAACTACTCTAAAAGCTAGGTACTTTCATCCCTGTTTGATGGATGGGAAATTTGAGCTCAGGGAAGGCATGGAATTTCCCTGGAATCCCAGAGTCTGAATTAACAGACAGCATAAATCCAGAAACAGACTGTTAGCATACTAAGGTGGGAGCAGGACAAATCTTGATTACTGATAAGAGAAAATAATGACATTAATACCTGATATTTGCACTTAACACAGAACTCAGCTGAGCCCAATGAAAACTTGTGAAGTACATTGGGCAGGTTTATCTACATTTCATAGATGAGAAATGGAAATGAAGACTGCTAAGTGACACAAAAGAGGCAGTACTTTAATTCAGTTCTGTCTTGCTTTGGCTTCAATTTTTTCCTCAAATACATTAAGAAATATTAGTGCTGGTCTACATACATGCTAGCTCTTCCTAAATCTTTTCGGCTTGGAAGAACAAATTTTAATTTAAAAATGATGTTGATAACATAACTTTCCAAGGAGAATGAATAGCGTGACTAAGTTTTCAACTTGTGAATGAGCTATGATTCAATTAAACGCAGAGGAGTTTCTTCTGCCCTGGTTTAGCATTTATTTTATTTTTCCCTCAGCAATTATTTGCTTTTTTATTTATTTACTTACTGATGGGGCAGAATATCAGATTGAGAGATTTGGGATAGAAATTGTTGCTCCATTATGCACATTAAAACTCAGAAAGGGCAAGTGGTTTGCCACTCAAGGTCACCTGTGGGCCAAACCTGGAATCAAATTACTACCTTTGTGATGTAAGAAATAAATAAAAATAGATGGTGTTTTGTAAGCTGGGAATTTAGGAATGTATAAATATAAATTTAATTTCAACTTGAGGGTCTTTCCTGAGTCATCTTTTGAATAATGCTCTGTCTTGGGAGAGAGAAGGCAAAAAGGAGAAAGTAACTAGAGAGCAGGTAGAGGCCACAGAAGAACAGGAGGGAGGTCTTTGCAACACTCCAATCTTGTATTAGTGATCTGGGGAATCTTCGATTGACAACATGCAGCTCAGCAATGCATCCAACGAAAGACGGCATCTTTCCTATTTCAAATGATAAGTTACTGCAGAGGGCGGGAGAGTAGTCGAGGCAGTGGGCTGCCCCTATAGGCAACTTCTTTGCCACTCCATCTGCTACCCCAAATGCTAAATCTTAGAAACAACACTGCTGTGAAAGATTAAAATATATTTTCTACGACTCAGATGACACCAAGTCTTTTGTAGATGCCAAAATAGCTGCTTTGAAAAGAGTTGAAGAAATATCAATTAGGAACTCAGTCGAAGACACAGAAAAATTTATGTATCCCTGCTGGTCGGTCTCCAAAACTAACTGAAAAAAAAAAAAAAAGATTGTAATAATAAGAAAATGAAACATATAGAGGCAGGAGGTTAGGTACTTTTAATTGGTGATATTTCTGAAATTTGGAGAAGATAATTAGTAGATACAGGTATACAAAAGAGGAAGGAAACTACTTTATGCTATTCATAATTAATTTTGGATGTGGATCATATTTTTAAGCCTATACATGACTAATAGGAAGCAAACTGAATTTTAATTTCTGGTTTACTTTTCTTGAGAGCATATACTAATTTTTTAGTATCACAGAAAATTGTTTTTAAAACAGTGTGAAAATAGTCTAAAAACAATGCAACTAAAAAAAATTCCTCAAGAGACTAGGAGTTATACATAAAGGAAATGGTTTAAGTTCAAAGGTATACTCTTGCACATTTCATAAGTGTAATTTACAATTATGTGAATTAGTTATGTAATTATAGGAAATATTTTTGAGAAAATTGCCTTGCAATGCAAGGTAAGCTTTTTTTTTTTTCAAGTTAAATGATGCATTGCTTTTTAATTTGGCAAAGTTCAGATTTTTCTAAAGAAGCACTTCTAAACCCAAGATAATCAATGAATCTTTTATGAGCTACAGATTAATAAAAAATCCTCATTCTGTTTTTAAAGCTATGTTATCTACTCTTTTATGATATTTTTACTTTTGGTACAGAAAAAAAGGGAATTTAAAATAAAAAATAGTTTAGGAATTAGTCATGTCAATTAGGAAAGAAACAGACTTTCATAAAATTTATGTTAATACCAATAATGTTTCTTAGTTAAAATGTATAATATCTAAACATACATATATTTTACATTTAGTATGTACAGTCAGGGATGAAGATTTCCCTCTGTGTAAAATCATCTCATCATCTGCTCTCATCTTTCCCATCCATAAAGTGGGGTTAATAACATTGATCTTTAATAAACGAAGTACCAGTTTACGTTTTGCAAAAGCAGATACTAGTTCCCCAAATCTGATAACACAGAATCCAAAATACATCATCAGAAATCCAGTAAAGACACAATAGCACTCCCTTGAATTTAAGTAACCTAAATCAAGGCTCAAAACAAGATTTCCAGAAATGCTGCTGCTCTTTCTGGGAAGCTGGACTTCCAAGTATCTTAATTTCCCCAAAGGGTGAAAAAATGCATTGCAGAATAGGAAAGAAAAAGAAAGCACCCAAATAAATAAAGCCACATGAGGTAAGCTTAAGAGAAGTGTAGTGGAGTTTATGTCCAACTCATTTTAATCTTTTCAAAAAATATAATAAGAAGACATTCCTGTCAGAGACAAGAGCAAAGGTTCTCATCTGGGATGAGAGGGAAGGGAATCTTTAACTCTAAAAACCAAGGCAATTTTACAACTTCTCCACAAGCAGGTGCCAAAGTCGATTACCCTCTTGGGAATATTTCTCATGTAGCAGCTGAAAAGGGGGAAGCTAAGAAAGGGTGGCTGGGGAATTGGATTCATCTCTACTGATAACTTCCTCTCGCTGTCTTCTTTCTTTGGTAAGTGAAACTATTTCAACCCAGGAAATCAAAAACATATTTATAATTGTTAAAGGGGCTCTGCAATATAGACAAGAGCTTCTGAAATAAAGGTAGATATCATTTAAAAAAAATGCCTTCATCTTTAAATTTCTGTAGACCAAAGAATATACTTGCCAGGCAAGAATAGGAATCATTAAGTCTGTGGTCCAAAGTAAGGCGTTGCACCATCTCAAAGAGGGACGCGTGGTCAAAGTTACAGGGGTTGGAAGAGATAAATTCATCCATGCCATGTTTTTGAGCTCTATCTGCGTCTGTTCATTTATACATGTAGAGAGAGACACAATTTAGAAAAATACATCACATTTTCTTTGACATTTCAAATACACAGGAATTCACTAGGCATTACGAACGCTTGCTGTATCCCACTGCCTCCCACCACATCCCCAAGATATTCTTTTTACCTCCCATTGTCAACTTGCATCACTTACTGGTGAGTTTATTGCATTTAGGCAAAAATATATTGGCATCAACATGTTTATCAAATGATCACAACTCCAGTGCATTTATGTTGTTCTTTAAAAACTAAGCACACGACGGTAACTTCGCCTGCATTTCACCAAACACTGAAAGCAGATCGGGTCTTTGCTTATAAAAGCCTATTTAGCTTTTTAGTTTTTTAATAGATTCTGCCATTCCAGTGGTTATGTCTAGAGCAATTTCTCTACATTTATTGGGATTATCTGGAAAAAGGGTTATGCTGATTTTCAGCAGTGATAAAATTTGTATCCTCTCCTTCCAGATAAATCCTCATTGCCAATTTGGTTTCACAGAAGTTTTGGGTCCCCACCTGCCAAAATTAAAAAAAAATAATAATAACAAAAGATTGTCATTGAACCCTGGAGAATAAGTTATATGGGAATTTAGTTTGTGAGAGTCAAGGACATAGCCTTATAGTGTGCTTACTCGGTGAGCAAAGATTATAAAAGAGACAAACAAATTTACTCAGCAAGAGCTAATATCTGCCATTTATTATGAATTAATAGTCTCATGTATTCACACTTTTCCTTACAGGGTGAAGGCTGTAGGCAAAACCTCCTAAGGGCTAACTAATTAATCTCAATATGTGTAACTAAAATACTCTATACTCAATTGGCAAAATAACTCGGAATTCAATTCAATCGAAACCCAAGCAAACCCTGAAGAGGTAGGGAAGAAGGTCTGAGGCATTAAGAAAATCAGTTCACTCTACCTCAGTTACTTTCCTGATATACATACTGTGAAGAAAAAGACTTTAATATCAAATCAAGTAAGGTTTATTCCTCCTCTTGTGTGCAATAATCTACTGGAATCTGGGGACCTGCTAGGGACCAGAGATACTGTCAGGACACGGAAAATAAATTTCTGACCTGAAAGGGCATTTAGATAGTATTTTCATAGAGGTCTACATCACCAGCATTTTTTTTTCCATCCTGTGCTTGGGGTATGACTGAAAACTTGAGTTATAATAGCAGTGCGACTTTAAGATGATGATTCCTCTTTGCATTATTACTGGTGTTGTGTCTCTTTTGAATTTAAATGCACGGTATGTCAGATTTATTCCCTCGCACTGTTAGATCTTTTTAACATCTTCAGTTATTTTTCCTACAAGCAGCAAGTGGTCAGCTGTTTGAATGAGATGTGCTGTTTATGCCCAAGATACACAGATGAAACAGTTTCCAGAAGGCAAGTAGAAGAATGTGTATTTAATAGCCAAATCACCGTGTTAGACGGTAAGATATAAGCTTTTGGAAGAAGCTATCACATGTGCAGGAATTATATTAGAGAATCTGAAAGAAATCTCTTTGCTGTGCTAATTGCCTCTGAACTGTCTTCACAAAAGTGCTTTCAGTTTGTGATTAGGTGTTTTATCTAGGAGGATTCTTTTGTTTGGTTGTCACATCTCCACACTGTATTTCTCCTTTGACTTAGGAGGGCTAGTAAGAAAAGTTTCTTTGAGCGGTGTGTGTCTCCCTTGGTCCAAAACTAGTGCTATTTTTTTTTGTGGTAATAAGCATTTTCTCCCCTCTCTTTGTATTATTTTTTTCCTTACATCGTTGTATTCCCCATAGTTCTGCCACCACCTCATCACCTGTGAACCACCGCGATGTTCTCTTTCCTCCCGTTTTGATCCTCCTACCTCCTGCTCTCTTGCTGTATACCTGAGGTCTACGCTCAGCTTGATAGTTTTAGCTTTTTCTTGACCTTTTGATTGGTGTCTTTATATTCTGAAAATAAGTGAGGGCCGTCAATATTTATCTTTTCCCTTTTGATTTATTTCATGAATCATAATCTCTTCCAGCTCTGCAAGCGTTTAACCTGCTCCAACTTTAGGTCCGCAATTTCACGGGCAAGTCTCTGTTTCTTTATGATTCTGTCCTTTCGCTTCTAGCCTGTCAGTCCCAGCTCACTTTAATTCAGGAAAAACTAGCATTAGAATGCATGAATTGCTCATCCGGTTTCATCACCCTGTGCCTCCTAATGTTAACAGAGAGCTGAGGCATTCCGACTAGCAGCTCCAGCCTCTTGCTCACAGATTTTTCAGAAGAGGCTGAAAGCTGGAAACTTGGCTGAGGCTTTACTTTGCCAGTTTGGCTCTGCTCTTATATTGTTCCTCAATGGCGTAACTGGTCATTAAGCCCGGAGAAAAGGGGTTCCTTTTGTACCTGCTAAAAAATATGGCACATGTTTCAAGTCTTTTACTCTTTGTCGAACCTCTTGAAAACTTGGCAAGGAACAATCTTGCCTCACTGCCCTTGCAGGAAATGGATCTAAGAAGGTGGCTTGGCTTCTTTCCTGAGACCCGGATACAGCCCCACTAGTGGCCCCCAATTCATTACCACACAGCTTTGCTGTGCTCAGTCTTCCCTGAGAGTAAGTTGAAAGAACAATTTCAGTTTCATTTAAGGTTTTGAGTAGGCTTACAGAAAAATGCTTCAAAACAGTCTGATTTCCTTTTCTGAAACTGTCAACATGAAGATTCCCTTCCCCTTCTTCCTTTCTCTCAGGTCACATGTAGCATGAGCAGGACTGATATCCATGGTCTGGATTTTCTTTGGACCTCCTTTTTTAAATATCTGGGCGAGACTGGCTAAATGGTGGATCTCGCTGAATCTGTTTCCTCAAGTATAAATTGAGCCCATCTTTGGAACCCTTTTCTGTGGCCCCTGTCATTTACTGATGCTAAGGTACCATGTATATACCTTCTATGTATGTAGGATGAGACTAAGTGCAGGAGGATTTCTCAGCAAGTAAAAGGTGTAGCCCGGATTTTGCTTACACAAAATTATTATTTACTCAGAACTAGGCTCATTATCTTAATGGTTCCAATAATTCAGAAATACTTAACATGGTGGCTAGTCCTCATGAAAACTTTTGAGTCTCAATGAGCTTATTATATTCAGAAATGATCAAGAATGTAATTTGAAGGTGTCCGTGGAAGGGTTTTATTTTTAAGCGCCATCTGAGCAGGGATTTTAGTATTTCTATTGTCTGTTACATTTCCTGCATCTGGGATTAATACTTGGCACACAGTAGGAACATTATACACATATGTCAAAATAAATTTATTTCATCAAACAAAATGAACTGAGCTCACTCTTTCAACAAGTTATTTTTTACATTTTGAATGGAATGTCAATACATTAAATTCAATGGAAACTATTTAATGGGAGCTAGGTTAGTAGGTGTTAAGTGGGTGTGCTTTGTAGGTCAAAAACTCTAAATCTGAGGCTGACTGTGTCATTATTAGCAATGAGACATGATGCAAGCTGACTAGCGTTTCTGAGTCTTATTTTCCTTATTGGTAAAATGAGAAGAGTATTTGAGTTAGAGGACTTTTGAGAGGATCTTCTGGAGAGTACCTGTAAGGCACTTGGGCTCCTGGCACATAGTGAGTGCTCCATTATACTTAGCCACGCATTCACTATCCCATGCACACCTATTTGTGTGGGATAGAGTTGAAGGCAGGGGGAAATTCCAGCAAGTAAAACAGGAAACTGCTGAATTTTGTTTACATATTTTTTTTTTTTAGGATTAGTGAAGGTGTGAAGGAGCAAGCTTAATGAGCAGGCAAACTTCTTAAGACGTTCAGAGTCAGTTTGCTCAGTGTCCTTACAAGTCAAGCCAGTTTCTGAACATGTAGCTAATGTCAGTTATAGGTTGCTTCTTAAGCCATATTATTTCATGTCGAGTCTTTCAGAATGGCTCTACTCTTGCTTCTTGCCCTCTGCATAACCAATTTCTACATCCTATCTCTGTGTTTGTGGCGCATTGTGTTCCAGTTTCTCTGTGGTAGGACACACACACACACACACACACAGGCTGATTTCCTCGGTAGAAGAGATGTTTGTTGAGGGCAAACTTCTGATTTGGTTTCTCCCCCACCAGCTCCCAGAGGGCCAGGTCCTCAAGAGGTGTTTATTAGCTGACTTACTCTGACACTTCCCTCTCAGGAAACTTCCCATTGACTTTATTAAGGAGTCACACACATGGGGATTCAGATGGCATCTTGCAAATCTGAAAGTGGGAACATGTGCTCTTAGGGGAAGAAATCTTATAGGAGGAAACAGAATTCTAGGTGCAGGTGTCTTTGGATACCATTCAGATTGTCTGCTTGTGTCTCCATACATGTCTAGGACCATATGCATTACATATGCTGTCTATTTTAAAATAAAACAGTGCAGTGGTCCAGCTGTTCCAAATTCTGTTTCAAAGAACTTGTGGGTGCTTCCCAAGCAACACCATATAGTCATTCTTGCACTGTCCCAGTCTGTTCTTCTAGTGCTGAGCATTGAAAAAAATAAATGTTCCTTGCCACTCAGTTTCTCCTGTATAAACAATTGGAATTGGTCGATTGAGGAAAAAGAAAACCCTAGTGTTGACTTTAGCAAGGGGAAAAGAGCCCAGAGCAAAAGTACGAGAAAGTCGGTTTCTGAATTCAGGACACCTTGGGATCGTTTTCTTTGCCAACATTTGGCATGTGTCAAGAGAATGAAAATGAATTTGAACACTAGGTTGAGCAAAAAAGAATTAGGATGGCAAAGTGGCTGCTTAAAATGCTAATGATATTTGGATTATCTTTTGCTTTGAGAGATGCTCTTTCCATTAATGTGTGGGGTATTGTTTTGTTTTTGAGTTTATTTTTGAAAACAAGTATTGAATGCATTCTAGGAACTGACTTCAACATTTTTCTTTTCCAGACCTATGGTTTCAAAATCTTGGTAGGCCTGCAAAGACACCAAATGTATTGAAATTTGTATGTGATTTTTACAGATTTTGTAGTGAGGGCATAAATCAACACATCTTCCAAACAATGCTACTTGTTCAACTTTTGGAGTTAGTTTCATAAAGATTTTGAAATCCTTTACAGAATGAGCAGAGGACCCTGACTTTGGGTTAAAGCTAGATGAGTAAAATTGATACCGGTACCTAACTACATAAAGAAAATGAAAGCATTATTAATGGTATTCATTGCACGGAAGCAGACCGATGTCTACATAGACTTAAGGAAGGCAGGTATACTTGCTGCAAAGAACTCAAACATTTCTCCTAAGTTTGCTTGAAAATAATTTTGATGTGGCATTTAAGAAATGTTGGGAAAATAATGTTTCCTAAAGTGATACTGTTGTGGTTTTATATTCTCATTTATCTACCTCATTAAAATTCAAGTGATGTCTTGAATTGATCACTCTAACATTTAAGCTGTTTTTTAATTGATCGTGATATTTGATATATTTGATTTTCTTTTCTTTTTTTCTCTCTCACAATGGATACGAGGTATATTATTCATTATTCTTATCTTAAAAACAAGTATATTTTTGTGATCTTGTTTCAGATAGATACATCTAGATAAGTTTGCAAGAATGTCCATAAAAACAATGTAATTTCTTGGAGTGAATAATACAACTTTTAATTTTTATTTTATTGAAAATATTATCTTCTGTTATAATAGCTGAGAGAATGAAAACAAAGAGCAAAGCTCTTATAATATTACATTTTGGAACTTATTTTAGCTAGGGAGAAAGAAATTCTGTTGAAAATAATTATAACTGTATTATTAGTAAATTGCCTGAAAGAGGCTTCTTTCTGTAATAAATCCCTTTTATAAAAAGCTAGAGGTGGATGTTTTATCACTAAAATTTAGAGCATGGTTATAGCTGTTGTTACTCCTGATGGGTGCTAGAGGCAAGAGAATAGTTAATGTAACTCTAAAGTCATTGTAAATCCAAACTGCAAATTAAAAGGTGACTTTGTATCTTTCTTATATGGAAAATGTGTGCTTGTCATATCTGCTTGACAGTACAAGAGTGAATGTATGGCTTGGACAATAACAATGACAGTAGTCAACCTCATCAGAAGACATGAAATAAAGAAATGACAATGATTGATGGCAACTGGCTATTTATAGATTTTTCTAGAAGAGATTTTCTTGGTGTGGTCAAGTAACTAGGGGATGTATCCTGCCTGAGCTCTAAACAGAAAGCAAAAGATGGCTCCTCCCATGCCTGCTGCCCTTGAGAAACCACTTAATTTCTTCATGCTCCCTTTTGAAGTTAACTTTCATGGCCAGAAGAGGGTGTCTTCTACTGCATTTTGCAGAAATCTGAATTTAAAACTATTGTGGCAGTACACACAAGGGAATAAACACATGATGTTTATGTCAATTTTAATTTTTTTTAAAATTTGAGGTAACTGGTTTACAACATTGCATATAATTTAAGGGTATAGGATCACCCTTTCAGGTGTCTATTGCCACACCTCACTCACCACCAATCCAATGTTAATTTTGTAATTCTTTCTAAGACAGTTGCTTGGACTAAATACCATAACATATTTTGCCAGTGATTTCAAAATGAATAAATGACTTATAATATTCCCTGCTCTACTTATTGCATTTTAAATTAATTTAGAGTACTTGATGGTGCTTTTATGCTTTTATATTCTCTACAACACGAACAAAAATACATTTCCATAGTTGACTAATAATGTATCTTACTGTAAATCACAATATGACATGAAAATACTCAGTCAATAAGTGAATAATATGGTAAAGGTGTCTAAAAATAGATAACAAAGAAATGAACCTTCATTTTATATTGTCTGTTTAGATTATATCATTGTGTTTGAAACATTTTGGACTTGATTGTGGGCATCTGTTCTTTTAAAAAGCCATTTACTTTTGCAATGAGAAGAAAAGTGATTTAAAGTGTGGTTTTGAGTCATGCAAATTAAGTCAATAATGAATTATTTCTCTGATATTGCATTCCTGAAATGTAGCAACTGCAAGTTGACAATACAAGAAGATATTGCAAAATTCTCAAAGTAAAAATTATAGAAAAGAATTAATGCAAACGACTAATTGAAAATCTACTAGGATAGCAATGCGTTGTTGTGCAGATACATGTAAATTCGCTCAGAACAAAATTCATCCAATCATTCATTCTTTCATTCTTTAACAAAAATGTAGCAAAATCCTAAATTCCCACTAAGTTCACATTCTATGGTAAGCTTTTGAAAATGCCTCATCAGACATTCAAAGGAAAGTAAAGTTAAATTAAGTATTTGATTGTAGTGGTGAAAAAAATCTGTCTGCTAGCCAGGAGTGCATTTATGGAAAATTCAAAAAAATAAAAAAGGAAACAAAGGGGAAAAAAAAAGAAATTCAAGAAAGAAAGAAAAAGAATTAGAAGAAAAAACTATTATAAATGGTCAGGAGAAATGATATGACCTACAACTTCTAAATTAGCATTCATAATACTCAAGTACATATTTGCCTGCTCTCTTGACCAATATTTCTCCCTCCCCCTGAAATCAAGTTTGCCCTCAACACATATTTTTTTTCTAAATAGCATTCCCTATGTATGGACAAAGGAACTTTAAATTCTCTTTATGAATACCTCAGTCAAGAGAACAAATTTTCTAAGTTTTAAAGTTTCTTTTTTGCTCTTACAGGTGTATTTAAAAAAGTAATATAGCTATATGGGTGGCGTTGGAAACATTATTGTTTTCCCTGTATTTGGGGAGCAGCAAGAGATGCCGGAGGTCAGAGGTCAAAACCCTCCAACGTGTCAAGAGATTATGAATCGGAAGCTTCTGTGAATAAGCAATGTAAGCAATGTGGACTGAATCATGCCCTAAAGCCTCTGGTTTTGCACGTTAGTCCCATGTATAATGGCTTTCTCTTCAAAATTAATCCTCTACTGGGTCTTTGCTGCATAATCTCAAATCAGGTAGAATAAGTTCTTTTCAGTTCAAACAGTGCATTTACTTTATTAATTAAATTTTGCAACTTTTAAAGTCTTGTTCAGTTAACTGTGTTGGGTTCCCTACCCCACTTTTTATGTGCTAAATTCTCCATATTGCCCACACCATGGGTGCCCTGACCATTCTAATCTTTGGAATGGGAAAGAAAAAACAGTAACAGCAAACTATCAGAGAGCAAAATGATCTGTTTTCAGGCATTAAGCAGTCAGGTAGCTGTAAATTCCATGAAACAAAGGCATATTTGCCATTTCGTTGTGATGTTAATTAATATTCTTGGAATGAAAAAAATTAGATGTTAATGGTTGGCTTTACTCAGAGGATCATTTGATGCCAATATGAAAGCCAAGGAGAGGAGGCAATTATGCACACATCACATGCATCCTAGTTTCAGTATGGAAGCTTACATTTCAAACCTAAATTCAGGAAAATAACATGAAAAGTTTTACTACAAAGTCTAGACATGAGGAAGTTTTAAGAGGAGAGGGAGAAGCACATTGCAGGTGTCAGATAATCTAGTCTGATTATCTGAGCTGTGCTAGCTATAGGGGAACACTTACCCTTCAGTCCAGCTAGAAGTTAGCAGGGTAAGAAGGAACAAACCAGAATAACATAAAGACTAGCAACAAGGCTCAGGAAAGCAGACAGGAGTTCTAACCTAGCAGCTAAAG
Source organism: Uropsilus gracilis (assembly GCA_004024945.1). NCBI lineage: Eukaryota > Metazoa > Chordata > Mammalia > Eulipotyphla > Talpidae > Uropsilus > Uropsilus gracilis. The sequence goes on along the minus strand of PVHY01000297.1, from coordinate 142,148 downwards.
TTCTTGGGTTCGAGCAAAGATTGAACAAGAAACTTAAACGAAACGAAACAAAACAAAAACAAAAAATCAATCCCCCCCAAAACCAACAGTAATCAAGAACCACCCCCACCAACTGTTGAAGATTGTTCAAGAGGTAGCAAAAATAGAACAATTCTCAAAAACACCCAGCTTTGGGGATCTATGATGTGAGTAACAGTTATTAGTAGAGAAACAGACATTAAAATAAGACTATTTTAATATCAAAGTAAGTAATATATCAAAAATATATATCCAAAAAAGCAAGTAATATATCAAATAATCATTGACCAAATATCAGAGATTACAATACTCCCTCCCCATATTCCAAATGAAAATGGAGACATCAATTTTACTGTTTTTTTTAATACAGACTGGATAAGGATCAGGTGTCTCAATGAGAGGCCACTTGACACAGTAAGTTGTGGCGACACTCAACTATAACTTTGGACATCATTTCCAACGTAAGCAACACTGGATTTAAAAATTTTAAAAATTGCAAGCATTTGTTTAAAAAAATTGTAGCTAAGTTCTGACTTGATCTTTTCAAGCTTTCATAAAAAAAAGTGAAAATAATTAAATCAACAATAACAACAACACCAAAATAACCACAGAAGAACAAAAAGTTTTAAAGGTTGGTGGAACCCTCCCAAAATCTTTGTAGAGTCACATACAAACTAATGAATAGCAGGATCTATTTTTTTTTCTAGTTTTTACAGTTCCATATAAATACTTCACTCCATTCTTTCTTAGACGTGTCTTTTCATTTGAGCTTTTGAAATTGCAAAAAAAAAAAAAAATTAAATAAATAAAAATAAAACTGCACCCAGAAATCTGTTAAATTAAATTTAGAAAGACCCAAATAAATTCATAATTACTCCCAAGTTTCCCAAACTGTAAAATGTTCCATTCTCAAGTTTCCCTTGAGCAGACAGCGACATGACAAGACTGGAGTGTTTATTTCTCTCTATCCAAAAAATCTTTCCCATTTCTCTGTAGTTTTCCTTTGCCATGTAAATACTAATAAAGTGACTACAAAGTTAACTCATTGAAAAGTTGTTGCTTTTAAAAACTATTCATTTACAAGAATGGCAAATATTTCAAACACATTGAAAAACAGAACTTAGGAGATGTGTATACACCTAAGTATTTAACAATAACCCTTACCTTTTGGAAGTCAAGAAAACCTTTTTAAAATGCAATACTTGATTGTTTTCACTCTTTTAGTTACCCAGAAGCTGTGATTGATTTATTGTTTATAATGTGATTTAATTTAAAAAATTGGTATTCTAAGGATGACCATAAGTAAGTCAACAGTCAATGTTTGTTGTTTATAACTATGTCGTGATTGTTCCTTATTTTCTTTTTAACTTTGCTTGGGAGTAGCACATTTTCCCAGTACTTGAGTTGGGGTGTTTCTGACACCCACATTACTAAAACCAGGGAAGTTGTAGGCAAACCTGGTTGAGCTAGTCATCATAAGCATGACTCAACATTGTAAGTTTGATGGAGTTACTTGCATTTAAGGCCCGGTCTCCTTAATAGTGATGGTGTGAAATTAATCTAGCCTGAATGCAGCTGTGATGTAATTGTGACATAACCACCATTCTGTGACAGACTCCACTAAACTTAGAGTTCGTTCCCATAGTCATTTTTGCTTGTTATACATGATAATTCAGTGATACCACAGAAAGCAAAAAATTTCTTGTTCTGTTTTTGATCTTTCTCATTGTTTTATACACTACCAAGTGAAAATGATCAGGTGCAGACAACTGGGTTGGTTAAATCCTGACTGGCTTCCTCTACCAGTTTCCAAATTCTAGGCACAAAAGTCCTACTTACTGGTTCTCTGACCGCATTTTCTATTTAGTCTAAACTAGCAATGGAGAGAATCTGAACTAGTATTCAGGTTCTGTTTCAGATTAGTAAAGTAATTCTGGGACTATTAGATTTAACACTATTGGACTGAAGCTCTGGGTAAGAACTGTCATTTATAACTGAGCATACAGTTGTACACAGTGGGTACTGCACAACACAAAAGGCACCATTCCCATTTTTGTTTATGTGAAAAGTAGTTTCTTCAACGTACAACCTGCATTGTTGAAAGTGATGGCCTTATTCTTATGAAACCTGGTAGGTATGGATTTCCTAGGCTATGATTTAGAAGATAACAGAAAAGAGGTAGCTTCACCCACAGGTATTGATAAATCCCAGAGACATGAATTAACTATCTGGCTTATTCACTCATCTCTTAAACTGTCTCACATGTCTTTAAAGGATGATATTACTAGGTGCTACTAAGTGCAAGCCTTTAGGATTTTGCTTTGGTTTGTCCCATTTTGTAAAAGTCCTTTTTTTTTTTTTTTAATGTTGAAGGGGGCAAATTTATTTACAGAATCATAGAGACTGATCAGAAATAAAGAAGCTAAGAAAGCCAGAATCCCTGGAAAAAGTTCTCCAAGGAGTAAAAGGTATACCCACTTTGTAAAAGTTCTTTCTGTTAACTAGGACAGTGACAAATACTAAGTCTGTGTGAGTACTCAATTTGCGTCTAACAACTATCATTAAGAATTCATAACTAAATGAATCCTACCTGCAGAGAGAAATCTAAGATTACCTTGTATTTCTAGGAAGACATACCCAAGCCCTCTTTCAGCAGCCTCCATCATTAGTCTTATTTTTTAAAACAAGTATCTGATTTTCATTCAATTTTATATTTGAATGTCCTTCTTCCCTAGATGGGTAATGAAAAGTAGGGCTAGTCACAAATTAAATAGTAATTTCTTAATCTGGGCTGATGATAGAACAGAGACACTGAATGTAAGGTGAAATGATGTCTGGGGAAATGGAGATTATTTGGAAACAAGAGCAGTATTTTCCAAATATCACGTGAAATACATGCTGTATGAGATTGGTTTGGATGGTGACTATAATTAGGAATTTATTCCTTTGATACAAGGCTAATTCCATTGCAAGGGGAATATGACAGAATGTGTTGTTTGTATATACATTAAAAAGGAGTTGGCTGGGCAAGATGAAAGTTAGAATTTCATTGTAGAGCTTTTTTTTTTGTTTTAATTAAATAAATATTGGTTATGCATTTTCTCAATGAAAGACTAAAATATTAGAAAAAGACATTTCCTCCTCTCTCTAGTGCATTCAAATAAACCTAACTGTCACAAATGTTTAAAAAAAAAAAGCAAAACAAAACAAGAAGAGTGTAGAGACCTTGGAGCTGGTTATGGGTGGGAACTATTGCTTCTCCTTCAAGTCCTATTTTTTTTTTTTTTACCATTTTTGGTGTGGAAATCCATAATGACGGTGTGATTATTTTATCCTGTTTCACAAGAGAATGCATCTTCCTTTAAGAAATTGCTAGCACTGAATGGGAGTAACTGGCAAGAAGTATTTGTGATCCAAAAAGAGTCTCCCCGCCCCCATCAGCCAAGGTTTTACAGGGTGTATGGATATTCAGTCTTGTTAGATATAATTGGACATGCCAGTGGAGTTCATTGAAAAGAAAACTGCCTTAGGTTCTTTTTTCAAGAGCAATAGAGAAGACACTAGGTTAGACTCTTTTAGTTTCTGCTGTGGAGCCTTTGCATTTGCTCTCATTTCTGCTGCAGTTTTCTTTGCACAGATGTTTGTGGGGCTCACTCCCTATCACTTGATTTGCTTCCCCTACCCCTGACTCAGTCACCATTACATGATATTCTTCATAGTATTTTTCAATGTTGAAATCATCTTAGTGTTTTGCTGATTTGGGCGCTGTCCAGAACACAGCCATGGATACCAATATCCTGATAGCTGGAGTCTGTCTTCCTCATTGTATTCTTTCTCACCTGGACAGTTGCTCAATGAACTAGAATGAATGAGTAGTTTTCACACTAAAGCAATCACTATGATTAATGCTAAAAATGACTTGTGCCTGAGATTTCCCTCCTAATTGATATTTAGGGTAAGGCAAAAGTCTCTACTTAGAGATAATGATTGTAACTAAAATGAATTACTTTATTTGGTGCATTATGTCTCCATTTTGTCTTAACAAAATGTCTCCAAACGTACGCTGGTTTCGTTTACCCTGTGCATCAGAAATTTGGGGAGATAAAACTATCCTAGATGGCAAAAAGATAAGGCAAAGGTTTAAGAAATTAAAGTGGATGTAGAGGTCAGTAGAGAACAAATGGGACAGGAACTGGGGTTATTTAGGAAGATGGTTTCATTTTGGGTCCTGATATTTTAGCTCAGAATGGAATTTTAGGCACTATGTTTTGTGTGCATGTGTGTGTTTTTTTCCCACTGCATGTGATAATGTCATCATTTATTTTTAAATGGTTCTAAGTTGCAGATTTATTTCAGATCAAACCCTATTTTAAATGTCTTTTAATGGGATAGAAAAGAGGTGAGGGCATAAATAATATACTATATTTGAAGGACTCAAACAAAAACATGTTTGACTGTGAATTCCAAACTTACACCAAAACACAGAGAGAGGAAAAACCCACCTAAAATATACCTTCCTTTGTTTAGTCCTTGGGGAGAATTTCAAGTATTGCACTTTAAAATTAATTTTATCTAACAATTTTCTCTCAACTCTCTCAAATTCACTTTTCCCCTCAGCAAACATTATTTTGTGAATCCTTAATATAAAAGGAACAAGATTTTCTAATTCAACTTGGGAAGGTATAGTTTGCCCTGTCAGGTTATTTTTAACAAATAGCATATTTACTTACAAAATTGGGAGATAGGGGCATCCAACTGAGGCACATTCCCTCCCTTGGCATTGAGTTTCTGGACTTGGGTGGGGGGCACAGGCTTGTGTGACTGCCCAGTGGCTCGATACATTGCTTGGACCCACAGGATGCGATCTTGCTCATCATCACTTGCAAATATCACGGTGTCTCCTTCTTTGACAGCATTGAAGAAGGCTCGACCACCCTCCAAGCCTGGAAAAGAGGGGAGTAAGAACTATTAAGCTGAACTGTAATGTTCTTGGCAGGAAGAAACCCTGAAAAGATGGGTTTCTATAGCCTTTTCTTGGGCCACAGAGGAGAGGAGCAATTTCTCTGACTCTAAGTTAGGGAGTCTGATCCCCGCTTGTCCACACAGTGGGGTCATGATGTTAATAGATACACTAAACTTGGCTCTTTCTTTGTCCATCTGAGGGCAGGGATCTCAAGCAGCCTGCCTGCTGGCTGGGAAAACATGCTATTATTTTTCTTTCTTTGAAAATGAACAAAAACATCTCTTGACCTCACCTCTCCCTTCAGGTACTATCCTACTGTTCTCTTGACAGTGTAAAGAGAGTCTGCTCTAGGGTTTCATTGTTAGCATACATATAAATCTCCTGGGCAGCTCATGAAAATGCAGCTTGATTCAGCAGATCTGAGATAAAGCCTGAGATTCTTCATTTCTAACAAGCTTCCAGATGCAGCAGGTCCATAGTAAAGGTCTCTCCTCTGCCTTAGTGCCACGTTAGTCAGGCTGCTACCCCAACAAAACTTTCTATGTTTCAGTTGTTGAATGTAATCATCAATTTGACGTCCTCGGTCCTCATTATATTCCTCCATCTACCTAGCAGTAGCGTTTGACACTCTGTTCTCTAAAATGTTTTCTGTACTTGGCTCCAGGTAACCAGATTTCCTCCTCCTTCCCCTGTAATTGCTACTCGATCTTGTTTTCTGCTTCCTCCTCCTCTTCCTGCCTTTAAATGTTGGTGCATCCTGTCCTTCTGTCCTAGGACCGCTTCTCCCCCAGTGATACCATCCAGACTATAATTTCATGAATATGCACATGATTTCTACATTTCTATCTCTATCTTGGGCACCTCCCTTGAACTGCAGACTGGCTTATCTCATGGTTTTCTTAACTTCTCCCCATGAGCATCTGATCTGACAGACACCCCAACTTTATTATGCCCAACATAGAACTGCTGGTTACCCTCCCCCACCATCTCTCCTCTCCATCTAGTAAAGTTGTACCCATCCCTCTGAGAGCTCAAGTCTGCAACCTGGGTTCCTCGTGACTCCTCACTTACTTTCGCTACCTGCTCCAGTGGTATTCTGACAGTATTAGCCTCCTGTCTGACCTACCTCTGCTCTTACTCTTTATTGTTGATTTGCAAATGTTAGCCAGAGTAATCCACTTAGCACAAGTCAGGTCATGTCATCCTCTACTTGAAAATGCCGGTGGCTCAGCATTTGATGCAGACATCCCATGTGAACTTATTCTCCACTACTTGTACCCTACTACTCTCTCTCTATTTTCCATGTACATGCATACACTTCATGGGGGCCATATTGTCCCATGGCTGTTTCAATTCAGGGATTTTGCACTTGCTCTCTCTCCTGTTCCTCCAACATTCTTCCTCCAGATATAGCATGACTCACACCTTAAACTCCTTCATGCTTTTGCTCAATCACCTTCTTATTGAATCTTTTCCTCACCCCAGTCCCTTATCACTCATTCTTATGTTGCTTCAGTTTTCTGCATAGTTCTCACAGATATTTAACCAATAATATATCTTGCTTTACTTTATAAGAACAGAGACTTTTTGTCTCTTTTGTTCACTGTCATATTCCTGATACCTAGAACAGTGGATGGTACATAGTAAGTGCTAGTGCTTGTTTATAGAATGAATGATCAAAGAGTTCTTTTTCCATAGGCAGTTCTCAAGGTTAACCTCAGAGGAGGAGGTGGAAGCCTTTATTTCTTGGGTTCAGGCCAAAGTTACATTGTGTCTGTCAACATATTTCAAAAGTGATTATTTGTGGGCTACTGGAAATCACTGAACAGAAATAAAACTTTTTATTTTTATCAGGTTCTCTATCACCCCTTCAACTGAAAATTGAAGGACTGAATGGACTGATCAACCTACTCAGTTTGCAACACACCTTTCAGGGAAACTGCTCTAGTCTCCAGGGACACCGGATAACCTGTGTGTGATTTCAGTTTCCAGGTGGCAAACTTTACTGTCATAACATCTCCTACCCTGTTAATTCAACTATGAGGATTCTGTCCTCTCCCTTTCTGGTTCACAGGTTAGGAGTGCCCAGAAATTCTTTTCTAACAAGCAAATTGCGTGTGTTAAACTTTTCTCATGACAATTGGGAGAATTTAAATCTCCATTTTCAATCAAACATTACTCTGGAAATAAATAGGACTTGGCAAATGACAAGCAAAGAAGAAGATGCTTATTCTCAAGAACACAATCAATTTATGTTTCATTTACATTTTTGGTAACAGGATTTATAAATCATACCCTGTGTGATCAATGTGAAAAACAGAAAATAAGCTTTCATAATATATGTGCACAGCATATCTTTGCGTGTAACTAACTCAGCACTCTTCTCCTGACCCCCGTAGCAAAGAAAAATATTCTTGCTTTCACATGATAAAATAACAACTATTGCTTTGCTCTAGGGTACACATAGTCATGTTTTAGCACCTGTGAATGGGTGACATAGGCTAACTAGATCCTGAGTGCCAGTTAAGTTTCTTCTTTGCAGAGGGGGATGATAACCCTGGTCCTATTTATTTTGTGCAAGGAGTTGTGATGAGGCCCAGAACTCACAGGGAGAAAAGAACTACTGAACTGGCTTAAATATGGTCATATTGGTATTGCTTTTCCATTTTATATTGATCTGCTAGTCTATCACTTTAAAACCAGTCTGAGGAAAGAAGGAATCTATTTTTCTAAAGTGAATGCAATGGTTTGAGGAGACCATAGACCTCACAGAATACTCCAAGATGGGTTTTCCTTAATGCAGGAGCCATATCTTTTCAACGAGATGCTGCCTGAAATGGTTTCAGACTCATTTTATTCATTAAGAAGGATTTCCAGGCAGGGCTTTTAATTCAAGCCTCATGTGGTCAACTCTGTCCTGCCTCAATGTGTAATAATCACCCTGCAGGATGCAAACAATCACCTATTGAGGCCTAGAACATGAGACTGGTTTGATTAATCAGGACTGAAACTCTGAAGGTGCTAATTTTCCTAAGGAGATTGGACCTCAGCCTTCTCTGCCATACCTTCTCAGGTTAGTACCCCATCTTCTTTCACACTATGTTTTTCTTTTATGTGTATTTTGTTGCATGTGGAAGAGCAATATGGGAGTAGAAAAAAAGGTTTTGGGCCAAATAATGCAGTATGGTTGGAACTGTTTCCCTTGTGCAGATTTGGCATAAAAATAAACTTCTCTGGGAGATGGCTGTTGGTGCTGGTTGTTCATTAATATGCTGAAATGATTTCACACCCCCCCCATTTTGAAGGTTCTTTGAGGCTGATTTCTATTCATTTTTTCTGGGAAAAAGATAAAATGGGTGTGGGGAGAGGTGTGAGGGGGTGGAATGAAGAACTTATGCAATGTAGAACTTATAAGAAATACTACCATTTGTGTGGTTCTCTTAGATCCATAAGGTTTAGGAGCTTAGATATCTAAACTTGTGGATTAGTGTCTCCTCAGGACAAAAAGATTTTTAGGTGGGCTTTTTTTTTTTTTTAAATGCTCTCATTTGAAATTTTATAATTATAACTGTGGATGTGGACATGGATGGGCAGGGTGCACTCACCTGAACATGGAAGCACAGTATCCAGCAGTGCACATACTCATCTCTCTCTCTCTCCCTCTCTGTCTGTCTGTCTCTGTCTCTCTTTCTCTCTCTCACATACACAACACAGACACACGAGTCCTTTGTTCATATATAGGACCTTTTTAAGAATGTATTTTTAGTGTTCTAGAATAGGGTACTCACTTGATGTGGCATAAATATATAAAAGAAAATTTGATGATATATTTTCTTTTGGAGCTTAAGCCAAAATATCTCTTGAGTAAAACCAAATACTTGGATTGGGATGGCTTTTATTCAGCTATGATGGAAATGCCACAAAACCAGCAACCGAGAATATTCACCGTCAAGTGGGAAACTCTAGTACTGTGGTTCAGTGCCGCATGTGGAGCACGTACTCAGCAAATATGAATTGACCATTGCTTTGAGAGAAGGGGTAATTTCATGGGTTTACTTCCTTGAGGGTAGCAGGTACCTGGCTGGGGGTCTGTGTAATCCACAGTGTAGCCATCCAGCTGTAGAAGTTCCTGAGGCTCTGCTTTTTTCTCCCGGTAACTGCACATGGCAAATGTGTACTGACTGACCTGAGAAGGAAAAGCACAGACTGTGAGATTGGTGCCCTGGAATTCATTTCTGGGAAGAAACCCTCCTCCTTCAACCATGTTCTTTCCCTTGATGCCCTGCACTCGAACTGGGTTCAGATTGAGTTTTGCCACCTTTTGACAGGACCAAGTTACCTTACTCTCTGATCCTCTATCTCTACATTGGATATAATTTGAGAAATTGCTTCCTCACTGACTTATTATAAGGACTGAATTCCCACAGATAATTCAGTTGAGACTCTTCCTGATGCTTCTCAATTGTGTGATAAAAGTTAAAACTATTATCATTACCACATGACTATAATTGGTTTAAGCTACACGAATTTGTCATTTTTTTAGGTCCAAACTGGTTGAATAGCAGCAATTTTATAGGCTGTGCCAAATACAAAGATGGCTTGGCTGAGACGACCTTGCTTGCAGATCTAACACTGGAAGTCCTTTTGGCCTGGAGTTAGGGACTAGTCATTTATTTATGCCCTGAGTTTTTGTTGTATTTATTATTTTTTTAGCATCTTAGTTTAAAAAGACCAATTCTCAACATCAAACCACATGCTTTTTTCTCCCACCTCCCTCCTCCTGAAGGAGTGTTTTTGGTGGCTTTGAAAAGTCTTCCCTTCATCTCAGATAAGTGCAGGAGTGACATGCTGTCACGAGCAATGAGCGCTTGATCACTAGGTGTCAGTCACAGTGGAGCTATATTCTGCCTCGGCCAGCAAGGCCATCGTCACTGGCACTGTGCTTACTACTGACACATGGCATACATGCCAGTGCTGGGTGGGTGCCCACAGCTGCAGGCTGGCCTTCCAGACCCTGTCGCCATGCATGCAGATCCAGCGTGGTGATTTCGTGTTTGTGCATCTGGCTTTCTACAAGAAACCCGTGGAGAGTGAGCATCCTTCAGGCTGCGAGCTAAGAGCTCATGGGCATATTTACCATCCATGATGTCAAATGTCACAGCAAACAAGTGTCACATCCCTCATCTCTCAGTTCCCTTTATTATAAGAGACATTTTCTAACTGAACGTTGACCTTTGCTGGGGACAGTTTTTGCCTTATTCTCATTATCTTAGGAAGATGTGTCTTTTTTTTTAATTAATGGTTTAAGAAATTGGAGTTCTTAAACCCTGGATGCTCCTCTTGCACTGTCTCTTGTCTGTGACAGGAAAGTCCCAGAGAGGCTCTCAATCAGCATCTCACTGGTTGGTTTATATACTGCTGCCCTCTGTTGGTTCCAATGAAAACTTCCTTCCTGATTTGAGTTTCTTCATGTCTTTGATTTATAGAACCTACTTATATTGCAAGGCCTGATGGTCCTCAAGAGAAACATAGGCCAGATCACCAAGGATATTTTCAGCATTAGACTATATTATTATTCTTTGTAATAAACAAAACGACCAATAATAAACAGAATTAAGAGTGCTTGGAAGTCACCCGAAGCCTGAGGCTACCAATCAAACTTGGATGAACTGTCACCCTAGACTAAGTTCTCATCTATATTTTGCCTGCATCTTCTTGTTGTTGGGAAATTAACTGAACCTGGTAAATGACTTTACACAGTGTGTGTGACATCAAGAGCAAATAGTCAATATATGCATTTATGTAAACAATTTCCATGCATTTGGCACTAACATTTTAATATAGAGTGGTAGACCAGGTGTATCTACCTACTGAATCTTAATCCATTGAAGGCAGACCACCAACCTAAGTCATACATCTTGGCTGTACTCCCCTCTGCATAAGCAAACTCTACCATATAAAGGACAACACTAATTTAGTCTGATTGTTCTAAAAATCCGAGTATATATAATCCAGTAAGAAGGTATATTTTTTTCCTTTCCTAAATGTACATGTTACTCCAAGCTTAACATCAGGCTTTTCTAGCCCATTGCTGATCCCTGGAATAACCGATCCCCCAAATTCCCTGCCAGAATAGTAATCACAGATATTCCTAGAGCGGGTGGGTGATACTTTTACCTGACTCTAGGAACACAGAGATCATACAGTTTGCTAATGTGATGACTACTCAAACAAATAGAGTGTCACAAACATTCACTTGAGATGAGTAAAGAATCACCAACTAAGAGTGTTACTTCAAGGTTCTTGCACTTACTATTACTACATTTATGGACTTTCTGACTTGACTGTTTCAGTTGCTTGCTCCTTGGCGTGCTGTACATGGCTGCCCTCTGCTGGTAAAACTGCTGAAGCTTTCTTCACAAACCCAGGTAAACCTGTCAGGATGAATTTATTTTGGAACCTGGGAATTTACTGGAGGAAGGAGAGGAGGGGAGAAGTAAAATTTCTCTTTGAATATTGCTAGCTATAACAAGTTTGGGGGCAATTTCAGGGTTTCTAGAGTCTGTGAGGGAATAGCACAGATTTGAGAACTTTTTAATTTTTAAACTTCTGAAGAGAGTCCTCAAGATATTGTTTAAAGATGACTAGACCTCAGATACACAAAGAATCCTTTATCTCATTTTACAACACTTATTTAGACTAGGCAAAAGTTTGAAATAATGCTTCTCAAAGAGTAGATAGAATGAGGTTATTGTCATTAGATTGAGATATGTTGGGCGGCTATAAATATGCAGATTATGTACATGAGACCAATGAAATGAATATCTTAGGTCAGAGTGGGCCTTAGGTATCTATATTGTTCATGAGTGTTTCAGAGATTTTCATAATTGTTCGTAATGCACACTAAAGTTTGAGAACTGCAATTCTAACATATAGGAACTATGCAGAAATTTTCAGGTTTCTCCCCTAGGTTATTTTAAAACCAGAGTAGTTATGAGATTGAGCATTCTGCTCTTTCTTATTTCTGATTCTTTCCTCTCCTTTCTCCTACTAGCCAGAAGAAGATGAAAGACTTGGACATACGACTAATGAAAGAACACATTCTGTCTGTATGCTCTTTCCTTACCTTCACCGTCTTTCTTTCAGAACACTCAGCTTTACTTTTACTAACTCCTGGTTATCAAAGAGCCATTGTCCACAGTTCACACACATACATTTTAGAAAAGGTTATTTATGCAGACTCACTCATTAGTCATCCAACAAATAGAGGGTCTGGCATTAAGAATATCAAAATGATCAAAACCAGATATGATTTTTGCCCTTATGTCTAATGAAAAGGCAGAAATTAATCATGTTAGTTCAGACATCTCCAACTTTAATGGGAATAATATTAAAAAGACAGCGGTGTGGTACCATAAGAGCTTGGAGATTTGGTTTAGTTGTGTCATTGGGAAGCATTTTGTGGTGAAGTATTGATGGAATAAATGCCAGAGGATGGAGAAAACTTTTATGACGTGAAGTGCAACTTCCCGGGGACCAAGGATCTCTTCAGCATTGATGTGATTGTGAATGAAAGAACAAAGACACTAACTCCACATTAGTTGTTGACAATGACAGGATAAGCAGTTGGTAAAATGAGAATAAATTTGGAGTCATATAAAACTGGATTAAGCTTTCAGACCCAGCAGTATGACTCTGGGCAGTTCGGGGAACTTGAGCAGAGCTTAGTTTCATTCTCTTTAAGTGGAGATGATGACAGCATCAGCAGGACATGTCTGGTGTTTGTGTGTGGATCATCCATTTCCTTCTGATAACTGTATCTGGATTTTCCTTAGGGAAACTCCCATAGAGTTCGTGCTCTTAGCTGGACATAGGCTGGGTGGAATATGTGTCACAAGCATCACCAATTGGCATCACATCTCCCTGGTTACCGTGATGTTGGTGAAGTGATGGGCACATGACCATTTTGACCCAGTGATAGCTCAATCAGGAACTACTGGGAACGCAAAAATTTTCCCCTTCCCTGAACGACCCAGCTGTTCTGAGCCCTGAGTTGTCAGAGTTGGCTACACAGAGAGAGTTTGTTTAAAAAAAGAAAAAAAAAAAGACAAAGACACTTCAGAGGAAAGGACAGTTAAGAGATGGTAGAGATGGAGAAATCATGTCTTAAAGACTTAATGGTGATCTGGTCCGAGCCATGTCAAAAGATTCTTCAGCAGACAACTAATCTGAATATTCATTATAAGTCTTTCCTTTGAAAAAATGAAGTGGGTAGTGACCAAAATATAAATATAAATACCCATTCAGACAATTGTACAATTAAGTGGGAACAAAAGAACTATAAATCTTCGAATTATTTACATGTCACATATACTGAATATTGTAGAATTTATTTTCATGATTCGCTTATTTTACTATTGTTTTCTAGATTACAAGTGCTATAGTTCAAGACATTTCAGACTATTCTATAATATTTTATGTAATTCAGATTTAGAGATTTTCCCCCCAAAAGTTGGGACAGAGTTTTCAGTCATTAGATAATAAACAGGAAATCAGAAATAGGATGCGGACTTAGGTATCACATTGCTCCTGAGGAAATTTGTTTTCTAGAACACTGTCCCACCTAAATGCTTGAAGTGTTAAGCTTCACTTTGGATGCTTAAGAGCCCTTGATCTTGAGGAATTCCAGTAATTACTCCCAGCCTCAGTTTCTTTTATGTGAAATGTGGGAAAGACTTGTCCTTACTTTAGTGAAGGTTGTGAAGAGCTTGGTGAATTTAATAAAGTCATATATGTTAGCAGTTATATTTATATATTTATATCTGGGAGACCATAAATTTAAGCAGTGAACATTATTAGAGGAACTGTTAACTATTATGATTTCTAGGATGCTAAAAGGAGAAAATATCTCAGAAAACATTGAAGACAAACCAAAAATTGGTTTTAACGAGAAATCTTAAGGGCATAGAAGAATATTATTTTAAAATTAAAACATGAGAGAGGTGAGACTTGAACATGGTATGATGAGTTAATTACATTCACGCCTTCGCTGACACACTCAAGATGGGGAGTTCAAGGTGTAGCTTAGAACTGGCACCTTCATCATTAGCATTGATTTGGTTGCTTCCTAATAATGGTCATCAATGTCTTTGGACTTTATCATGGCCTCTGGTGTTTAGAATGAGTTTACCCAGAAATGACTTAGGGTACTGAGGACATATTTCCTCTTAATTCTTGGGTTAATCTGTGGTCATGCTGGTCATGTACATAGGACATAGACTGGAATCTCAAAGAACATATCTAAGGAGACTTTGTCATTTGCCTTTTTAACCACTCTGCCACTCAATTTAAAGAGGAACATGAACTCTGAGAGGGTGTGGTCCAAAAGGAATGGGCACCTTTAAAAGGTTTCCTCATTTTAAAAGGAACCCAGTCTCTGAGGCAATGTGTCTCCAACGATGGCCTCAAGACAACCTCTGTCATTATCTCTTAGAGTGCTTGTCAAAACAGATTCCAGGGTCATCTTTCTGATACCTACTGCATGAGTACTCTGAATGGGGCTGCATTTGATGGGGCTGGATATGATCTGCATTTTACAGATACCTGATGCAGGCAGTCCAGCCCAAACTGGAAAAAAATCTTATCACCATGTAGCAACTTTATATCGCTGGCACCTAAACATCATGCATTCTTTTCTTAGTTAGTAGGGAAGACTCCAATTTCATATGAAATAATTTTAGTCTAAATTCTTAAAAATGGGGATTGCTGTTTTGATTCAATATCTTTCTGAGGATGTCCTTTGTCTTTAGCAAGTAGAAAGTCGATTTATAACCTATTTTTGGATCCTCAAGGCAGTAGCACTAAAAGGAAACCTCAGGGAGAATTTTAATAGTTCTGCATTAGAGACAAAAAGGTTGTGTGTTTGTGTGCAAGAGAGGGGGGAAGAGAGACAGACAGAGAGAGAGAGAGTAAGCAGAGAGACAGAGAGCAGTAAGGAAAATGAACTTTGGAGTCTTGACACTGCATGTGCTCTTAGGTTTTTAAAACAGTATTTATGGTATCATACTTAATGGCATTCATAATAATGTTGGAAATTAACTGTCAACCTTTTCTAAAAGCAGTCTATGACCTAACATCTAACAGAGAGAACACACACCCAGTACTTCATTTGGGTGGGTGTGCTTTCACATTCTCTTTCCAAAGTTCTTCTGAGGCTGTTGGATGGTGTGGGGTGGGCTCAGAGGAATCTGCTTCCTGCCCCAGAAACCTTCCCAAACTTTGCCAGTGTGGCTCTTTTTGTTTTTCTTTTTCTTTTGCATTCTGAGTATCAGTAGAAGGGTTTCCAAGTGGAGACTGAGCATTGCCTGTAGACTGTCTTCAACAGTGTATGAGGCCACTGTCACAGCACAAAGCTGTGGCAGGCAGGATGACCACTCCTCAGACAGGCATCCTTCTCCTCAGGCAACCTGGGATATTTTTGCTTCTCATGACTCGGGCCAGAATTGGTGGTTATGAGTTTATTTTATAACTATAGTTGTTGCTGCACAGGGAATGAGTTCTTTCTCTATCATATTTAGATAAAGTGCTTATAAATCTGCCACTTAAATAGTGGAGATAAAGAAAGGGAAGAATAAAAAAAAACAGGCTTTTAAAGAAAATCCACAAATCAGGCTTATAGTTAAGTAAAGAAAACTACTTTTGGATAGTGTTGTAAGCAGGACAAAGAAGGAGACAGATCTGACTGAGTTCATGACCTGGTTCCCCATGGCCTTTTTTAGGGGGGAGGGCTGTCAAGACACTTCTGAAGCCTATAGAGATTACCAGGGTGGATGCTAACCTAGGTTGAGACACAAGGAATAATTTGGGGATAAGTGTTCTTACTACATTTCAATAGTTCTTTAAAGTTAATGAAGATCACAAGCATATGAAGTAGCTCATGAAATTCTGAAATTCATCTCCTCTGTTCTGGAAAAGATACTGTACTCTTTCATGATTCTCACCATTGAACACAGAATATATGTGTGTGTGTGTGTGTGTGTGTGTGTGTGTGTTTGTGTGATTCTTATCTTGCTTTGTAGGATTTCAGGGTGAAGACCATAAAATATCTATGTTCCAGCTGCCCAACCTAAGACAGGAATTCTGGTCTTTTGATTCAGTTTCCATTATACAGACAGGGTTTCACAGCTATTTTTGGTACATCCTTTTTCATTTAACATAACTCTAACAGCTATTCTTCTGGATGTGAGAGACCAGGCCTATAGTCCTTCTCTATGATCTATCAGTGTGTCTGACACAAATGTATGGGCTCTGTGTATCCTACCAGTCTAATAAAGATGGATCAGTTGATAGTCTGAGATATTTAGTGTTTCTTAGGATGAAATGTCTTCCATGCTTAGCCATGGATTAATCTGGAGGTTAACTATAATCACAAAACTTTACTTTGGCTAATTTACTGTAAGGATCTAGTATACTCTGAAGCAAAGATAAGAGCAAAGATTACCTCTTATTCACAGTCAGAGACATGTCTTGTCTCAGTGATACAGTGGAGACTTGAGTAAATCTGTAAAAGGTTTTGTCTCAAGAGCTCAGTGTTGGTGGAACTTTTAAAGCTGTTCATAGCCAACACACTAATCCATGAAAAACCTTTAGTCACTAAAGTGCAAGATGACTCAGATGAAGATTTCAGAGAACAGAAAAAGTATTTTGCAAACTGAATTACACTTTACATGTTTTTATGGAGAAAGACAAATTATAAAGAGACAATGGCAAATTCTGTTGGAAACTGAAAAATTCTGATGCAAAAAGCAAGCAAAAACAGGGATTATGGTGGTGGATATGTATTAGTATTCAGGGACATGTATTACTATTCCTGGAAAATTTTTTTTCCTTATAGAAATCTCAAGGAAGTAGAGATACTATTTATTACTAATGTATTACTATAACATCTGCATCTACATCTATATCTACATTTATTTAGATGTTCCTTGCTGCACAGTCAATAACAGTGCAAAGGGAAAGCCCAAAAGATAAGTCAAGAAGGAAAATCCTGGCCGGGCACAGTGGCTTGTGCCTGTAAGCTTCAGCCTATGAAGCGGCTGGGGCTAGAGATCGCGGTTTGAGTCCTGCCTGGGGCCTGCAGCGAGACCTAGTTCCAAAAAAGTAGCTGGGCGTGGTAGCATGTGCCTGTAATCCCAGCTACCTGGGAAGCTGAGGCTGGGGATTGCTTGAGTCTGTGGTACCCCGGGCAACGAGACCCTGCGGTTCCACAGGCAAAAATAGCGAGACCTAGTCTAAAAAAAAAAAAAAGGAAAATCCTAACTACCAAGAGGTTAGATCTTAAAAGTTCTTCACTTATATTGTCTCCATTAGAGTAGACAAGAAAAAAATGAAGGAAAATTCTACAGTTACTAGAGTTAGAGATGTATGTGTGAATATGGGAAAATATCTATGATGATTTGAAAAAAAGAGCAAATTGAGAAATTTTACTTGAAGAGTTTGGTTATCTTTGCTTAAAAAAATTATCTGGAAAGATACAGTCCAGATTTTTTAAACATCATTACAGGAAGCTGGTTAAGACTTTTGAAAGCCCCAGGCATCAAAAAGAGTGGAATGTTTCACCAAAGGTAATTCAACTCAAATTACCGGGCAATGAAACAGATGCAGTGACCAAATATTTTCTGACTTTTTTCATCATCACTGTTAAATGTTCTCAGAAACTGCAAATTTTAAAACAAGGTCAATGACTCTACTGTTCTAATTGGACACATCCTGGGATCTTCCAGCCCCAGTAGGAAAGTGGGTGAGGTGGGGTTCACCTCTCCACATATCTTATATACTTCTGTATCTTTTGAATTATTTTGAATTAAAAAATTATGAACATACTTTTTTTTACATTTTTAAATGTTGAAAGAATAGAAAAAGGAGATTCAAAGTAGTTTTCTGAGGGCTGAAAATGTTCTCTATCTCTCTGAAAGTGGTTACATGGATACAGATCATATAAAATTTTACTGCACTAAATACTTAACTTAAACTTTGTGCACTTTATGTAAATTACACCTCAATTAAAAATATTAATTCTATCCACGTTTTAATCCTGGTGACTTTTTTAAGACTGAGATTAGCATTGAAGAATTACCTGCACCAATACAAAAAACCTTTTCTTCCATCTCTTCCAGACATTCTTACCGATGGCCCATAAATACCTGGGGAAAAGGAAGAAGACCAGAGCAGCATTAGTACTTGAGTGCACACAGTGTTTAATTACACTTTTCCAGGAAACTGGGCATGTGTAGCAAGGCAGTGAACATGGCTGAGAAACAGAAGGTGGCTTTCAAGTTGTGTGGTTGAGGATAAGGAACTTCATTCACTTTCATTTTAGCGAAATAATCATGGCTCATTATCAAATTTGACTGTGATTCCTTGATTGATTCCAGAAAGTAAGTTGGAAAATGTTACACCATGACTTAATTTGTATCTGTGCTAAAAGTCTTTTAGGTAGGGAAACTCCTGAACGTTGTTACACAAGAGAGGGAAAAAAAAGTGTTAAATCTTACAACTCCAAGTCTTTCAAACCTCTTGTAAAGTCTCACTCAGTCTCAAACCTTCTTGATATTTCTTTTACTATAATTCTGGCAAATGCAGGTAAATTAAAGGGACAAAGTTTCAAGTTGACATAGCTGGTCCTCCTCACACCCCTCACCCTATTTCCAAATGCTTTTTTGTCTATGAAAATTTATCTTTATACTGAAAAATGCAAGAAAGAAGGGTTTAGAACTACAAAGACACAACTCAAAGCTGAATGGAGAGTTTAAGACCAGAATTGCTAATCACTCAAAATTTCCCTGTGGTCTTAAGAGCTGTTACATGTTACACTGTGGTCTTAAGAGCTGTTACATGTTACACTTAAGAGCTGTTACATGATGGATCAAGGAAGTGAAGTGTTCAGGATTTATTGGACAATGTAAGGGAAGATGTGGTTGTACCCAAATACCTCTAAGTACTTGAGTTCCTTAATGGTCTTGACCTGCTATCAAAACTAATGATATACCTTCTAAGTCTTCACCTAGAACTCCCACTAACATAATGAGGATGCATATAATTAAAATATATACTGTTTGACCAATTTCAGGGTCTCCTAAGAGTGGCTGGGGGCCCAAATACACTGAGATCTGAGTCAGAACACAGAATACTCCTGGATCTTTCTGTTTCCTCATCTCTATTTTTCAACTGCCAGGTGCAGTTGTTTTTGTCCCCTGGAAAGTCTTTCACACTGTTCAGTTTTTTCCACTTCACACCTCCAGTATTTTGGTCCACACATTTGCTTCCATGGAAATCTTTTGAAGAAACTCTAAATAGATTGATACACATTTTCTAAGAATAAGAATGGGAAGTGATGAAGCAGGGGAGTGACATGATTACAGGTATACCTTGGAGATACTGTGGGCCCAGTTCCATAGAACTACAATAAAACAGCAAGGAAATATTGGAAATAAGGTGAAATTTAACAGTGATTCACACAATTATTTTACTTTCCCAGTCTGGGTAATAGCTATATATATGCTATACTGTAGTCTACTTAGTATGTGATGTCCTTATGTCTGAAAAAAAAAAAAAAAGTACATACCTTAATTTAAAGTATTTTATTTCCCAAAAAAATTGCTATCATTTTTTGAGCTGTTGGTGAAATGGTGCTGAAAGACTATCTTAGCAGAGGGTTTCCATAAACCTTCAATTTGTAAAAAGCACAGTGTCTGTACAGTGCATTAAAGTGGAGCAGAATAAAATGAGGTGTTTATTTCCACAGTGACTGCTAAGTGGTGAGTGCAATAGAGTGTACTGTAGATGTAGAGCCAAGAGAGAGACAGGGAGATTAGTAAGGAAAGGGCTACAGGGGTGCAGGCAGGAGAGAGGATGGTGACTGGACAGACTGAGGTCATGGAAGCAGCTGAACACCTGTGGATTCATCAGTCCTGAGGCTAACATGACCCTGCCCTCTCATTATGTGGACCATCTAGCTGTCTCAGCCAGCGACCATTAACCTTCTCAATAATAAAGTATTCTTGGTAGAAATGGACATAAACTGTATTGTAACAAGAGTTAATGAGAGAGAGGGTTATGGTCTAGTTAAGAGTATAGCCTTCCAGTAGAGTCTTCCGGTTCTCATTCAGCTGGTTACTGAGATGTTGGGCAAGATGCTTAACTTTTGATTCCAACCTCTGGAAAGCACAACCAGGATTGGTTCCTCTCCCATGTAGTTGTGGAGATTAAACAAGATGATGTTTGTGGAGTATAAGATGAGACTAGGCAGGTAGTAAATGTATAATAAATTCATCCTTACAAAGTCTCTCCACATACAGAGAAAATTACATCATTGCTAGTAGCAAATAATAGCTAATTATGTGAAAAGGAATCTCTTTGGACATATGTACGTAGGAAATAGAAGCAATTAGATAGATCAGATAAAACAGATAAACATTTTTACATTTTTAGTAACGATAAGCAAGTTTCTAACAGTCTCACACTTTTCTGCAATTATATCTGGCAGCTATTAACCATATTCTTTTCCCCCTTAGCTTGCATTCACATAAAGAGATTCAAAACAATGAACACAGTTACTACATCTAATATATTTATAGTACAGTTTTTCTCTGCCATTTAAAAATAGAGCATTCCTATGAAAGCTTTCTTGAACTAAAATGGGGTAAACAGAAGAAGCAATTACCATTCATTTATATGGAAACATTTTTAATATTACCAGATCCCAAATATACTTACCAAATAATATCAAGTAACACATGAAACTTAAATAGCACTAGCATATAGCAAAAGTAGGAATTCAGAATAAACACATGAACTGCATAAAGTAGTTTCTGAGAAGGAGCTTGGGGCAGGAGGAAGTGTCACTCTTTTGAATGTCTGCAAAACAAGCGCTGAACACAATTTTCATTTGTATCTTTTGTTATAAAAGAGAAAATATTCTTGGAATTTCTCTTGGTTAGTGAAAATAGGTACTAATGTAAGTGTTTTGTAAAGGTGAAGTGGTGAAATACAAAAATAAATTGAGGGATTACCTGCATTGGTCAGTGTCAAAGTGGAAAAAGTTTTTTAGATCCTGTTGAACGTAATTCAGATTAGGTCAATTTTCCTTTCATAATAAATATTAGCTGTTGTTTATTGTAGTTTCACTAGTCATCTGTGTGTAGCCAGAGATGTTCCTGGTATACCAACCAGGAAGAGTTAAGAGTTTGAATCTGCACCCACATTGCCCAGGTTTGTTTGTGATCTTGGGCAGATTAGACTTATCTGTATACCTGAGTGGGGTTAATAAGCAGCACCTACCTCAAGGAGTGTGAGGATGGAAGTACTGAGTGAAACATAAAATCAAGTGTTTAGAACAATATCTGGCATAAAGTAAGCACTGTCTTAGGTATGTCATATGTTGTTCTTCCTACTTTACAACCGAGGAAACTGAGGCATAGAAAATTCAGGTCACTTCCCCAGTGCAAGAAAAGTGGTGAAAAACAGAGCCAGAGTTTAAACTCAGAACAGTCTGGTTCTAGAATACCCTCTTCCTTGTGCTATTTGTTCTCCAATCAAAGAAGGTAAACTTTGGTTTCTTTATTGAAAAAGAACATAAATTATTGTTCACATAAGTGGAGAAAATGTCTCGCTAAAGCCTTTTGGATAAGAAAGTTGAGTGGGATCAGAGGAAAATTAACAATCCTCCTTTGGAAAGTATCAGTTGTTTTACATGAAGGAAGGGTTTTCCCTCTGAGGTTTCCTCAGAATTTATTGCTAATTTGGCACATACCAGAAGGTGTCAAAACTGAGAAAAACTGAGGGCTGCAATTTACCATTTCTGTCTAGTCAGCTCCAGTTCTGTATTTTCTGAGGTTGAGAAATGCTCATTAAACAGAATGCAAAGTACCTGGAGCAGATGGAACTTCTGTCATTGCAGACATACAGGTGGCTTTCCCCCTCTAGCTCCTTACACCACAGACAGATCTGTGTGGGCATTAGTGGCCTTCAAATCTCTCTTCAGGCCATCTGGATATGCGGAAATCTTGATTTTTGAATAGACAAGTCAGCATTCCTGTGTAGTGAGCAGAAGCTTAGCCTAGAGATTATAGCTCATACTTGGGTTAGAAACAATGAGGTGGGAATTCTGACTTTGTCATTAAATGTTCTCTGGTTCCACTGCTGTGCACACCAGTTTCCTCAGACATTAATGCAGAATCTACTACAAAAGGTTGTTGTGAGGACTGACAGAAATGATACCTTTCAAGTGTTAGGCACAGTAACTGGCACATAGAGAATGCACCCTGATGCTAGGTGTTATTGTTTGCTTTTCATAGTAGTTGTGATACTAGTAGTTCTAGTAGAAAGGGCATGCAACTAATAATTTTGTGAAGTGTGTATCTTGGGATTCCTTATTTGAATTTATACACTCAGTTTTAGGCAGCTTTTCTGTTGAAAATAAAGTGAGGCACGCATGTCTGGATTTGGAGCTCCAGGTCATATTTTGTATCATGATTCTTGAAGAATCATGCCTGAAGAACTTTTATAAAATTCATGCTAGTGTGTCACTGACATCACTGTCATGGGGATACCTTTTCACTGGGGACATTTTTGTTATAAAAGGCTTGAGCGAATGACAGGTGACTGAAAGAGAAGTGGAAGGGTCTTCTATGACACTGTAGTCTCAATGTCTTGCTGTCTACTACTACAGGGCAGCATCCATGATGTTTGAGATAACTGTCACTCATACATGAAAAAGGATGGTCGTTTTTTTTGTGGTAGTTTGTGGATGTTAATGAATTGGTTACTCAACTATGCTAGTAAGTATTTTTTTAGCATTAGACTTGCACAAGATGAACAGTTCAACAACTACTCATGGGAAAGTTTTTATTTCATGTGTCTTTTCCCAAGATGTCGGGGGGTAAACATTCAGTGCAGGGAGAAAAGTATATGTTCCCTCAGGACAATAATTAATGAGTGGTCACTCTACAAAGGGGTAAAGATGACGGTGAGGAGGCCGGGAACCAGGAAGAGACTTAGGTTTCATCTTCTTGGAGAACTGTGGAGCCAGAAGTCACTGAAGAGGCTAGCAGCTGAGCTGGTGCTACCTTGGTTGAGGTGGAAATTAAGGGTCAGTTATACAGGAGGAGGGTGCTGATTCACCTCCTCCTGTGTCCCTGTACTACACATTGCTTGGTATATCACAAGCAATCACGAGGCAGGACAATTCCTTTTTTTTTTTTTGTCATAACTGCCACATGACAATTTATGTCAATAGCTGTAGTGTGACAAAATAGATGAATAGCTGTAGTGTGACAAAAACTATGATTTCTACTGAATACTTTCCTTTCCTCTTTGGGAAGTGACAGAGGTTAAGGAGGATACTAAGAATCCAGATGCCTTAGTCTTCTTATAGCACTTCTTACAGTAGGACTAAGCATGGTTGGAAAAAAGTGCAGAGAATGGATGAAGAAAATGATGATGACAACAAGCACCAGCATTACCAACTCTGATGGCTACAGATTTTACCATGTAGCAGACTCTGTTACAAAGCTTTACATGTATGAATATATTTAATCTTCAAAACAATTCTGTGAAGCAAATACTACATTGCCTCAATTTTATGCTGAACAGCAACAAGTCCAGAGAGGTTAAGCACTTGCCTACAACCAGATAGTAGTGAAAAGAAGTAAAATCCAGGAAATTGGCATAAGTGGTATGTAAAGTTAATATACAACAGAGAAGATAACACGAAATCATAATCAATTTTTAAAAACCGGGAAAGAGGAAAAAGGGAGTAATGACCAAATGGGATGAACAGAAAACAAACAGCAAGATAGCAAACAGCAATTTAAAAATAAGTCATATTGAACATTAACAGGTAAATAATAAAAAGGTAGAGATATAAAGATTGGATATAAAAAGTTGCTCAAATTATATGCTAACTACATGAGTGTTGTTTAGGATAATATATAGAGGAGAGAGGAATGTGATCATTTTGAAGATCAAGAGGTTCAGGGAGATGACACAGCTAAGAAAGTGAAAGGGGGAGTTTAAGAAGCAAAGCTAAGATTTAAAAACTATCTCCCTTTTAAGGTTTGTTGAAATAGAAAGGATTATCATAATTCCATTGAATGAATACAAAGTTAAAGTTATGGGAAAGCCATATTATATAAATTTTAGGTCCTCAGTTAAAGTTAATTGAAAGGAACAATGTAACTCTAGACCTGGTTCTGATGCTTGCCCTAATTTGGGCAAGTCTTTTCACTGCTCTAAGCTTCAAATTCCCTATTTCAAAAGTGGGAATTTATTCACTCACATATTTGTTGATACAACAAATAATTTATTGGACTTTTACTACATGTCAGGTCCAGTATTAGCTATTTTGAATAATGGAGATGTAGTTTCCTGCTGAAAAGGCACTCATGTCTAGGTGGGAGAGAGAAAGCAAATTAATAAGTGAAGAAATTTATGATTTTTGAGATGATAAGTGTTCTGGTGAAAATAAAGTCAGAGAATGTGGGGGACATGGGTGGGTCAATGATATTATTCTAATGAAGTACAGGACTACGCAGATCAAGGTAAATCAAGTGGACATCTATGTGGATTGAAGACACATCCAAAACTAATGATAAAGTAAGGATGAGGACCCCGACATAGAGGTGCACTGGGAGACTTTGAGGAAAAGCAAGGAGGCCAATGTTTTTGATCAGAGAGGGGTCTTATCCAGTAGGGTCTTGTAGCTATGCAATGGCATTGACTTATACTCTGAAAAATATGGCAATTGAAGATTTTTAGTATTTGAGAAGCAGAGTATGACGTGTTTCAAAAAAATTACTCTGGCTTCAGAATGGGACATAAACCACGGGGAGGTAAGGATAGCAACTGGGGGGCAGTTTCTGAGGCAAGTTCAACAAGAAGTTATGAACTTGAAACTGAACTCTAGATTTACTTTGAGGATGAAGTGAAAAGAATTTGATGATGGATAAGGTGAGGGGTGAAAGAGAAATGCCAAAGATAACTCTAAGGTGTTTGATTTGAGCAAGCAGGAGACAGGAGACACCATTTATTAAGATGGAGGGCTAATAATACCTAATCCTCATGAGGATCTTTCAGGAATGAAATGAAATAGCATGTATGTTTACATCTCTTGAACTTGAAACACTACATGGATATAAAAGATGAAAAAATTACATAGTCACCTAGGTGCTGCTTATTCTCAAATATGTCCAGATAATAATGTCTTAAAGCCAAAATCCAGAGTTCTACCCACTGGTAGATATTTTTCTATTCAATATAGAAACATTCCGAATGGTTCAGTGGCCTATTCAAGAAATTACAGCCCACCAACCAAGAGCAATTCACTGTAATTCTAATTTTCCTTTAATGCTTTAATAAACATTAAAGTAGATATAATTTACCACCTCAGTCATGCCTCTTACAAACTCCTTTTCCCCTCCCATTCTCTAAACTGTGACACTGCTCTTTTATTTCTATCCTCTTTTCCCACACAATGAGAGTCAATAAAGTTATTTTAAATTTAAAAAAGTAGAAGATTCAAAAATCTTCAAAAATATCTTGACAAGTTGAATCCAGCAATAGACTGAAAGACTCACTGATGATGACCAAGTGGGATCCATTTCAGGACTGTGGAAGTGGTTCCAAATACACAAATCAATCAATGCCATCTACCACATCAATAAAATATTACATGAGCACTTCAAAAAAAGCATGGCAATATTCAATACCTATTTGTGATAAAACCATAATAAATTGGGAATAAAATGAACATATCTATACATACAAAATGCTATACAGGACAAACCCAAGGCTAACAATCATACTCAGTGTTGAAAACGAAAAGCATTTTCCCTAAGAAAAGAACAAGACAAAAATGTCCTCTACTACTATTCAGCAAAGTGTTGGAAATCTGAGCCAGTCAATTAGTCAAGAAAAAGACATAAAAGGACTCCAAATTGGAACGAAGTAAAACCACCACCATTTATAAATGATATGGTCTTATACATTGGAAATTCCAATGACATTTTCAAAGACATAGAAAAAAATTATTATAGAAGTTGCATGGAACAACAAAAGACTGAAATAAGAATGAAAATGGAGCTACCACAATCATTGACAATGTATACACTATCACAAAATGATATCAATTAAAATAGTATGGTTAAAAAAAAAGGAACACAAGCTAGTGGAATAAAATGAGACCCCAAAAATAAATCCACAGAAATATGGACTCTTAATTTCTGATAAAGGAGTCATGGCCATACAATGAAGAAAAAAAGTGCCTCTTCAACATATGATGTTGGGAAACTTGGACAGCCACATGGAAAAAAACTGAAACTAAATCTGTAATTAACTCCATAAACAAAAAATAATTCAGAATGGATTAAAGACTTGTATATAGGACCTGAAATATAAAATACATAAAGGAACACTCAGGTGATACACCTCACAGGGCAAGGTTATATTTGAGGACTTCAATGCAACAGCGTATGGAACAAAAGCAAACATATACCAATGAGGCTACATCAAACTAAAAAACTTCTGTACAGTGAAACTATCACAAAAACAACAAACAAGAAAGGTTACCTATAGATTGGGAGTAGTCATTTGGTATGTCATGTCCAACAAAGGGTTAATTTCAAAATATATAAATAACTTAGAAAACTCAACAGCAAAACCAAATATCCCAATCCAAAAAAATTTAAAAATTGGGTAAAAGACTACCCCCAAGAAGACATATAAATGGTCTCTGTGCACATGGAAAAATGCTCAACATCACTTTTTATAGGAGAAAAGTAAATCAAAGTCACACTGAGATATCATCTTATCAATATCAGAGTGGCTTATTTAAAAAAAATCTGGAAACAACAAATATTGGTAAGGATGTGGAGTAAAGGAACCCTCACTCATTATTGATGGGAAAGTAAATTGGAAGAAACTATATAGAAAACTGTTTGAAGATTTCCAAAAAAACCTAAAAATTGAAATGTGATATAATAATGATATAACATAGCAATATCACTCAGGCATTTACCCAAAGAATATGAAAACACAAAATGAAAAGACTTAGGTACCCCCATGTTCAAAAAAGCATTATTCAGAATAGCTAAAACAGAGAATCAACTTAAATGTCCAAATAGAGAAATGAATAGAGAAATTGTGGTACATATACTCAACGGAACACTACTTGGTCATTAAAAAGATGAAACAGTGTCTTTTGGGACAAAACTGGGTGGAACTTGAGATGACAAAAGGGAAATAATTCATAAGTGAAAGAAAACTACTGAATGATTTTACTCATTTGTGGAAAATCAGTAACAGATGAAAAAAATCATCAAACATCAAAAAATAACTACAAGACTGTGGGGAAGAAAAAGTGGTTTCCAGAGGGTGTGGGGGGAAGGAAAAAGTGGGAGGGGGTAATGTGTTAGGGTATTGGTACTGGAGCTTTGGTGGAAGGTGAATGGAGCATGTGTACATGTTGAGGTGTAAAGCTGTGCAACCCAAATGATATAGTTATAGAATTATAGGATTAATAGTAAATCAATAAAATTTGATTAAAAAAGAAGAAAATGTAGCTCACAACCATTTTTATTTTCCCTGAACCATCTCTTGTGCACTAGGTTGTTTGCCCCTGACTAAGTCCACATTGACTCCGAGATGTTATTAAGAAGTCCGTTGTCCACTTATCAAATTTATGTTAGGTCCTCCTGGCATATTTCCTACTAGGTGCCATTTTCAAATGGCAGCCCACAGATAGGAAATGGCTGTGGAAACTGTTAGCAATGAGCAATATATTTCTACTGTCATTTATAGGGTCAAAGTACCCTAAAAATACGGTATTAATTTGATGAACTGACAGAAAAATTACTGAATCTATTAGCTCAGTTTCCAACAGAGTAAATAAAGAGAACGTGAAAAGTGGAAATCTTTCCAATTGAGAAATAATACCTAATATCAAAAGTTTGTCCTGAGGATTAAATGAGAGAATATTTGTAAAATCCCTACTGTAGTATAGTTTACTTGCTGACACTATTAAGGAAGTTAAAAAAAGTTAGTAGCTTGAAATTGATTCACAATTTTTATTCTCTCTCTGGTCTACTCTAGCTTCTGCACTTTTCTCCCTCCTTCCATTCTGTTCATTCATGCTCTGGCTCCTTTAACAAATCTATACTATTTATAAATCAGTGTTTTGATAAAGATACAGAATCTTATCCTATGAGTTATAGGAACCTAATAGAATCCCCAAGTCCTTTATTTTGAAACTTGGATGTTAACAATGAGGGTAAAGAGATATTAGGAAAAATTCCACCAACATTTTTGGAATATATGCCAGGAAGAAGGAAAGGTGATCTCAGAAACATTTCCTGAGACATCTTCATGGAATCCTAATTTAATTATGTTGCACATTTTGTTATGGAAGCTTGAGAAAGGTGTGGTTCAGTCTCCCACAGTCACATGGCATTAGCTTATCTCAAATTCTGAGATTAGTTTGTCCTCAAGACAATGTCATGTAAATTCTCCAAATTCAAGTCAGAACTCAAGTTGAGTATAGGATTTTCAGCTCATGAGCAACCTTTGCTTTCCCTGGAGGTTCTCCTTTTTGTAGTACCCCAACTGGTAGTTTTCTTTCTCCAGGACCATGAGTTTTACTTGCTTCCTAGATCGCTAAAGAACTCCCTGACCACAAGCTGCTATAGGTTGCTCACCTGCTGGGATACAAACATCCTGTTCTGATCACCGCCTCCTGAACTTGTCCTGGATTTCTACTTTTGTTTTGCCCTGTTTCTGAGACAACTCATGTTTGTTATTATGTCACAGTATCAGTGACTCGGAACTGGGCATGTTTTTGTTGTGTTCTTTGGCCAGGGACTCTCAGGGCTGGAATTCAGATCTTGGCCAGACTATATTCTCAAAAAGGCATAGTTCTCTCCCAAGCTCATCCAGGCTGTTGTTTGTAGTTGTGGTACGAAGTCCTTCAATTCCCAGTGGTTCCCTCACTCCATAAATATTCCCACTATGTACCTGCTTTTTCAGTCAGAGGGGGAGCATCTTTGACACCTTTCTCTCTCCTCTATCTGACTTTAGAGTCTCTTTTAAGCAGTTACCTGATTAGGTCAGGCCCATCACTGGCTTCTGTTAAAATTTTTTACATCAGTGGTTAGGCCTGATGCTGGTTTCTGAATTCCCCAAACTTCTAGCACAAAGCCAACACTTAGCTTCCACAATAGTTTTACTATATAAGCCCTCTCAAAGAACACTCGCATGCCAAAGAAAAGTGTCCAACGAGGTTAAACAGAGAGGTAGCTGTTTGGCAAATGGTACTGACAGAATCTTTCTCTGGACTAAACCTTCTCTTGTTCTGAGTTATATGGCACTCCTCTCTAAGTAACTGAATTTTTTTCAGATAGTGAAGTCCAAAAGCTTTAGTTGAATGGACCATGGCTCAGCATATACCCAACTGCCTGTAAATGTTTTCTATACTAGTCATTAGGTTGATCTGTAAAATAAAGCTATATTTTACTACTCATTTATCATACTTAAAATTAGTTCATTGGGCATTTCTCTCAAACTTTAAGAAATCAAATATGGCCATTTGGACGTCCTCTTTGGAGAAGTGTCTTTTTACATCTTCTCCCCATTTTTTAACTGGGTTTTTTTGCTTTGTTTTTGTTAAGTTGTATGAGTTCTTTGTGTGTCTTTGTTATCAGGCCCTTATCACTTGTATGGAGGGCAAAAATTTTTTCCCATTCGGTTGGGATTCTTTTTGTTTTTGTTTTTTTTGTTGTCTCCTATGCCATACAGAAGCTTTTTCGTTTGATGTAGTCCCATCTGTTTATGTTTTCCTTCATTTTTTTGGCATCCATACATGTGGCCAAAAAAGGATTTCTGAATTGTAACTCATGAAGGGTTTTGCCCAGGTTTTCCTCTATGTATTTTATGGTTTCAGGTCTTACATCTAAATCTTTTATCCATTTTGAGCTATAGGCTCATGAAAAACTGTTCAATATCACTAGCAATAAGGGAAATGCAAATCAATACCACAATGAGATATCACCTTACACCAGTAAGAATGGCCCACATCCAAAAAACAGACAAGTGCTGGTGAGGATGTGGAGAGAAAGGAACACTGTTACACCGCTGGTGGGAATGTAAACTGGTCTAACCACTATGGAAAGCAATGTGGAGGACCCTCAAACTAATGAAAATGGAACTACCATTTGACACAGCAATCGCTCTTCTGGGAATCAACTCAGAGGAGCTCTCAATGTTGGTACAAAATGACACCTGTGCTTGGATGTTTATTGCAGCGCTATTTATAATTACAAGGACATGGAAACAACCCAAATGCCCCAAGACAGAGGACTGGATGAAAAAGATGTGGTATATATACACCATGGAATATTATGCGTCAATTAAAAATGACAAATTTGAGAATTTTTTGGTAACATGGATGTACCTAGAAGAAATCATATTGGCAGAAACAAGTCAGAAGGAAAAAGACAGAAACCAATATATGACCAATATAAGACCAGAAACTAATATATGGACAACCAAATGAAAGTTCAGAATTGGGGGAGGGGACCAACTGGAATGGCCAGGGAGGGGAGGTGGTAGGTGACCCCCAAGAATCACAATGATGTGAAATATACCTATACATATATAAATTATTTTTAAAAAGAAATAAAATATGATCATTTTTTCCTACTTGTTGGTCATTAGTTCATTATTTATTTATTTATTTATTTAGAGACTAGGTCTTGCTATGTCACCCAGTGTTGTCTCAAACTTGCAGGCTCAAGTGATCCCTAGCCTCAGCCTCCCAGGTAGCTGAGATTACAGGTGCATACCACCACACCTGGCTTGGTCATTAATATAAATGTTATGTTAAACACTGAAATTGATTTTATTTGAATTTAATATTGTGAATTTATCACATCTATGGATATGGTTGCTAAGGAATGTATAGGTGATCAGTTAGTCATCTGAAAGATCAGAATGCCTTTGAAAAGGTAGAAAGTCAATAAGAACTTCTAAACCAGAATCATGCAGAATGCTAGAAAAGCTTTGAATTGTATTAGACATCTATTGAAAGAGGGGAAAATGATGCTATCTTGATAGCACAAACTCATATTCAGTAATTACACAAATTGAAGAATAAATAATCTCTCACACTCCTCTATATTCCTTCCCTTCTGTGTAGGACTCCAAAGATTAGTCTTTTTAAAAATATATATTTTAGGAAATGAATGGAGATGTGTCTGAAATTGTCACTGAGAGAAGAGGCACTTACCC
The DNA here is from genome assembly GCA_004024945.1 of Uropsilus gracilis. Taxonomy (NCBI): domain Eukaryota; kingdom Metazoa; phylum Chordata; class Mammalia; order Eulipotyphla; family Talpidae; genus Uropsilus; species Uropsilus gracilis. Next base: position 110,833 of record PVHY01000297.1, on the reverse strand, counting down.
AGAATGCTTCATGTTTTGAGGCTTATCCATCCGGACAGCAAGTTTGATTTTGAGGTCTTGATCAGGGCAGTTCTTGGAGACGGTCATTTTGTGCCACTCTGACTGTTTGGGGCTGTTAGGGGTGGGATGGAGAATAACCTGCAGGGAAAATGGACAACCAGCTTAGGCAGAAAACGAAACACTATGATGGGCATGTTTGTATAGATGAGAAACTATGCTACTGAGAAGTTATTATCTTTGCCCAGGTCTGCAGTTAGTGAAAAGGCAGTTAAATGAAGCGAAGGACTGGTCTTTGGACTACCAGCCCCCCTCACTTACACCAAGCAGTCCTGTCTGAGTTCAGAATTAGTGTTCTCTGGCTCTCTCTCTCCCTGGTTAATTCTATATACACAATATGCGGTTTCTATGATCCTGCTTTTTCACTTCTCAGAAGGACAAAAGCAAAGCAGAGTACAGAATGTCACATACACACGTACTATTCTCTTCATATGGGAAATGGGGGCATAAAAAGAAGAAATATACTTCTGTGTTAGAATACTTCAAGTGCATTCTTTCACATTCTTCAGGATTTACTTCACTATTTCAAGATGAGAATTCCCTAAAAGGCTGCAAGGGAAAAATGGGTGGGACCTTAATTAATGTTTGAGAAACTGAGACTTAAAAGAAGGGAAAGCATTTGCTTACCAGACACACATATCAAGACAATTTAACCTGGATTTGAGACTTTGGCAAACATTACCCAACTCTATCCTGGTATAAAAGAAAGTATATAATTTTATTAAGAATCAATCCTTGAGGGAGAATCGGTTCTTAATAAAACTGTAGGCTCTCTAGAGGAAGGATCAGTTCTTAATAAAAGTCTTTTGCCAGTATACTCAAGACAGGGCCCTGGTTTGGGTCCCAGTCTGTGTGGTCATGGTCTGACATGCTGTGTATCAAGTATGAAGTAGCCATCTCAGTAAATCCACTTTCAAATTTTACAATGAAAGGGTTTTCCAAAACCCCATGGGATATAGGGAACATGCACTTGGGAAAGTGAAATGTTTGGAAAGTCCCTTAAACTAAATGAAGATGAACTATATAAAGGCACAACAAAAGTTGGACTTGAAGATCTGTTTCTGTACAGGTAGTATCCCCTGGTTTGTGGCATGTTGATTTGGCTTTGTTTTCAAAGCATCTATTCTCCAAGTGTGGGGAAGGCCAATTCCTTTTCCGGGTTTCTTGCATCTCTACAGGGGACACTGAATATCTTCAGAGTCCCATGGGTGGACACTCTGGTCTTCTAGATGCTATGTCAGCCTTACTGCCGTCATTCAAGCTTGCCCAGATGTAGAGAGCAGAAGCCATGACTTTCCCTGTGGTTGTGAAACAAGAGCAGGAGACCATGCAAAGAAAATGCTTTGATGTGCCTCATGGATGCTAATTATTCATCCCTTCTGATTCCAGGCCAGGCCCTCTAAATACCCTTTAAATACCCATTAAATACCCTTTCCCACGTGAAAGAAAATGTATAAATTCTTGCTAAACACATAATTTGAATCTCTCACATTTTTATTACATGATTGAAATTTAAGAGACTGCCAAAATATTTCTGATCATGCCCTAATTCAGTGAAATATTTTTGAGCAATTTGCAATTTGTAAATTGTGCAATCTGCCAAATATCTAAATAAATCACTACCATTACCAAGATTAGATTTAATACCAGTAAAATAATTTATAAGGTTATTTCAAAAAAGTGAAAATTTATTTTAATGTTTATTAATATTAGTAAAACCAGTTCATTATCTTTACATATTTACTTAAGAAAATGTGTCAATATATAATTTATAACATATATAATAAAACAGAGAAATAGAGATTATTTTTTAAGTTGGGCTATATTTAAAAAGCTATTTTAAAAGGCGAAAGATTTATACGATCTGAAGAGAAACCAGAATATTAAAAAAAAAGCTATTTTAAATATCTTTATAACTGTGGTGTCTAGGAGACTATGGGAGACCAAGTTATATTTGAAGCAATATATGGTAAATATGGTATTTACCAGATACATCCAGGGTAAACCACATTCTTGATGATACTGGATATATATTTCAAGTGGTCTTGTGAATAATTTCCTAAGGTCTTGCCTGCCAGCAATTTTTATCCTGACTTCACTGTTTCTGTATCATGACGTGAATGACAGAACTACTAGCAGTCCTGGTGTTAGCACTATCATTTATGTCCTGTTTGCCAGGCTTTTGATATCAGTATCCGCTCTAACACATAGGGCTTTTTTTTTTGTAGTAATCCTTTACAAAATGAACTGTTTTTCATTTTGTGAGGGTTACTTGAGTTAAAATTCGGTCATTCAGTGGATAAATTCACTTAACTGCCTGGTGGGCTGTGACCTGGGCTAGGACTCTGAAACACCTGAGAGAACCACTGGAGGGTGTTGACCTCACTAGTCCCTCAGATCATGCTTGTCCTACATGTCACTGCGCATCATGTTCCGTTTCCTGTGACCCAGCACAGGGACTGCTGGTCCCGGGGATGAACTTCCTCTCGCGAGAGGTGAAGGCGAGGCATGAACTGGGGAACAAGAAAGTGAGGGCTGGTAAAGAACACCACAGCCAGTGCCTGAACGGCAGCAGGAAAGGTCCTGAGCTTCCATGTGCTCTTGCCCATTTGTCAAAATCAAAGTGGGAGCAGCGATCTGGGCATCCGGAGCTTGTTAACAGGCCTTCCGCCATATGGATCCTGGGCGTCTTTCCCACTGGCAATATGGTGACCATTCACCGGCACAAATGGCCGCAGCTCATTACTGGCCGCACCACAAAGATTTCTTCTCACACGTGGCCGCTCCCTGGGGAGACCCGGTCTCTAGGGTGGATGGAGTGATGAGGTCAACACAGTTCGCCTCCATCTTCATCTCCATCCTGCCATGTGTCCGACGGGCCAACGACTCCTTTGTGTGTGTCAGCTGGCTGAATTATTAGGGTCTCTTTGAATGCACACGAGCTCGGAGCCGTTCAGACACCTCATCTGGACATTCCAGACTGCTAATCAAGCACTTCGTCATCTCAGCCCAGACCCATGTGTGCTGTGCTTTGATGTGGTGATGCTGATGTGGGAACACAAGCCAACCTACGCAGTAAGCTGCCCACAAGCCAGCCCCAGCTTCTCTCAGTTACCTGGGCACTTAGACAGGCCTTCTGGGGGAATTTACACTGAGTCACTCCCTAGCTAATCTCCTCCAAGATCTACTGTCTCTTCCTACTGTTTCCCTTACTATCTCTGTATCCTCTTTCCAAAGACTTCGCTTTGCCTAAGACTGAAGTACGTTCCCTTGCTATGTGCTTTCCAAGCATTTACCACACTACACTATGGTTTCTGGTTTTAATGTCAGTATCCTTTAAGTTTAGCGAGGTTAAGGATTTTTGCCAATCCGTATTCCTGTTTATTCTGTGCCAAGCACAAATGACAGCAAACAAGGGGTCCACAATCCTATCTAATAGATAAAAGTTTGTTAATACAGTATTGGTAAGGGTATGGGAAAACGGTTACTTTTTTGTGGAAGCATAATTTAAAGCATACCCTTTAGGGGACAGTTTGGTAGTATGTGTTAAAATTCCCTTCAGGAAAATTCTTTTGAATTTCATCCTATATGCATACATGCATATATGCAAAGAAATGAATTTAAGGTTCTTTGAATCTGAAACATTATTTATTCAGTCAAAAGCTGGAACTGTCTAACCAATTATGATATATTTACACAATGAAAAGCTCTCAGTTCTGAAAATGGGGGAGTCAGTATAAGTTCCTATGGGCTAATCTCCAAACACACTATTTCAAGCAAAGTAAAGAGCAGTAAATATATAATCACTTCCATTTGTGGCTTCTTTTTATTTTACAAGAAAGATGTAACAGATTTATACGGATACATTATATTTGCACATGCATAAAGTATTTGGGAAGAGTAGAAAATAGAGAACCAGATATTTCTTTGGGAATGTGAAGTGAGTGAAGTGAGAGCAATTATTTTCATTATATCTCTTAATTTTACAATATGCATGCATTATTTCTCCAACTAAAGTGTTGGTAAAACTGGGACAAAATAAATATTGTTGGATGAATGTGGTGGCATGGGAAGAACTGAAACGTAAAAATATCCTCCTGAAATGTTCATAGAATTAAAAAAGAAGCCAGTTTCACATAACTACTGCCTGCAAAAGTGCTGCCGGAAGAGGGCGCCCTAGCTGGCGCAAGGGCCAGCTCCGCGGCAATTGAAGTTTCTTTGGCAGGGAGGAAGAATAAGCTAATCTCTGGAGGAATGTGTAAGGGTGCTGAAGGAGAGGAGTTAGTAAGAAACAGATGGGTGTGGGGGGCTGAGGCAGGAGTCTTCACCAGTAAAGCAGAGCCAAGAGCTTTACTTTTTGCATAGGGACAAGGTACAGAGTTGACATCATTCCCGCAAGCAACTTGCCTCCTCTGGGCTCCTCTGTACAGGAGAGGTACCAATCAGCACGATGATTGTGAGGAAGTATTAGGGCCCCAACAACGACTAACTAGTTGTTTCTGGGGAAGTTTCCTCGCTTCCAGGGAATTGGATTTCTCATCTATAAAATGAGTGGTTGACTAGCTCAGTGGTTTTAATTTTTCTGAGAGGAAACAATTGGTAACAGTTGGTAAATGCTTTGGTCTTGTGAATTCCCTTTTATTTATAGAAAAAAAATGCATCTAACCCCTTCTTTCCATCACCACTTGTAAACAATTTCAAGGGATGACTGGGTCCTCTGAAGCTCTTTTCTGGTCTCAGGTTGAGCATACCTGGAATTGCCTCTTTTAATATTAATATCTCAGAAATTTTGACAGTATTTTCATTAGAAAAAATTCTGAAGAAAAAAGCTCACTCTGTGTTTCTCATCCCTAAAGACAGATATACTTGTCTTTTCTCAAAGAAAACAAATGTCCTTTCTTCTTTATCCCTCTATTTTTGGAGGGTCATGGTGGTAGTATTTTTGCTATTAGCCTCACTTCTACTTTACTTCCAGTGCCATTTTCATCCTAGCAATATGATTCCAGGTCAGTTCCATAAATGAAAGTCAGATTAATGAAATGGAAATAATAAAGGAAGAGAAAAGAAAGCAGAGTTAATGTGTTCTTGCTGACATTGGAGGTGTGTGTAACCATGTGCTTGTCTGGGGGGTGTTCTCTCATTACTTTCTAGGTGACATAAGAAACACAGAGAGGTTAATGTCTTCACTAAGGTCACACACGTTTCAGAAGGGACTATGCACTCAACCACAACAAAGTGAAATTTACTGAGCGAATAAGTGCTAGGTTCTGTGTAACGATAGTGAACAAAGTAGTTTAGGTATCTTGCCCCTGAAATCAGTACAGTCCAGGGGGGTAGATGGAAGCTGAAATTCTGTAAAGTTTCTCATTGTTGACACAAACAGTTGAGAATGTGAACAGGGGGCTAAGGTAGCTACTGAAAGAAGTTGGGCTTTCTGAGGTGGAGGTGATATTTAGACAGAAGAGGAAGTAGGTTTTTGAAGAGTTGAGAGTTGGGATGGGTACTCCAAGCTGAAAGCACCCTAAAGTAATAGAGAATGTAATCTATTTGAAGGCCTGATAGATGGTCAGAGACACAGAGGCAAGATGGCGAAGGAGAAATGTGGCAGGAAATAAGGCTGGTGGGTGGAAGCCATATCATGTGAGTCTTTGTAGGCTGCACTGAAGTGTTCAGATTTTATTATAAGTAGTGTGAGGTGATGGAAATATTTTAAGCCAGCAAGTGACAAATCCAACTTACATTTTGAAAATACTGGTGCAGAATCAATAGCTAAGATCTCAGAAGGGTCTTTATTATCTCAGTGGTATCCAGAGGAAGTGGGACCACCTTCCAATGTCTCAGAAATTTGGGGAACATTCCTGGTTGACAAAGTAATTGGTGCTGAGTTGTGCTAGTAGTGATTGGATGGGACCCAGGGTTACTGGATATCATGCAATGAATACCATAATCCCCCACAATGAAGGTTATTCTGCATCCCACTTAATTTTTAAATATTTTTATGGAATATGAATGAAGGCAGAAAACTGTTTATAATGCACTGAGAATAGATCTTAAATCATTTTTACATCCATAATTAAAATATGTTGGCACTTTTCCAGGTAAATCAATAAGAAGTTGTGACCAACTATTGTTTACTATTTTGAGAAATTAGTAATACCAGATTACCATTATTCAGGCATTTGAGCCATCCTCCACAGCAGATTTTGTAGCTGTCTTCAGCTACAGATGGAGAGATTCTCCATTTGGGAGCAGGAAAAGATTCCAACTTTGGGTCTTCTAGTGTGCTTATGGCTGAATTATAACATTTTGAGATACTTTTATTATTAACTAATTTCCTTTTGTTTCTCCATCATATTATTTCATTGTGCTGATTTTAAAATTGTTAGGTGGGCTATATTTCCTAAGAATTTCATTACAATGTAGCAATAAATTGCTATGAAAAATTGGTATGGAAATTCTTTGCTCTAAAGGGTGTTTGGGTTTTATGGCTTGAGAACCCCTTTCCTGTCTTCTGCAATGTACACAAGATTTGGAGAGAAGAAATGGAGGCTGGGAGAGATTGAGGGGCTGGCTCAAGGTCACACAATTAATAGAAAATATATCCCAGTGTTCATACTCTGAAACCTGGCCTTATGGTGCTTGGCAATGCTGCTTACTGTGTCTCAGGGATATGTGCCTTCTGGAGCTCCTTGTGATGGGGAGCACTTACCCGTCCAAGCTCCTTGTCCTCCAAAGCCAAAACACCTGTGCTCTCTGTGAACAGCTTCACCTTCACAGCAGGAAGTGCATGGGTGGTGGAGAAGTCGCCCTGGGTGCCCCAGCTGCGAACAGAATCACAGAGATCACTGTTGGGATCTCCATGTTGACAATGCTAAATACAGCCTTCTTCTTTCCTAGTCAGGCCAGTGCAGGGTTAACCCGAGGCAGACTTGGCTGTCACTTCCCCATCTCCTTCCCTCCAAAGCTGCCAGAATGACAAAAGTGTTAATTAACTTGTTAGGCAAATGGAAGACAGATGCTCAGAAAGTTGCCAGGGGTCTTCACAGAGTACTACAAGGAATCACTTGGAATTAGCATGAAATCAAGTTGGCGAGAACTTTCCCCCATGCTTTATGTATTTTCTCTATCTATAAACTATTCCAGTGTAACTATGAGCACTTATATGCATTCTTGAATCTTTTGTTTCTGGAAACTGTGGTTCTAGACTTTGAGATGGGGCTCATTTGGTTCAAGTCAACAGCTGACCTCAGCAGTAAAGGGGAGGTGGCTGTTACACACAATGGCTCCCTCTGTTGGCAATGCTTCCCTCCCTACTTTTCACCCTGCCACTTCTTTGTGGCTCAGCTTAAGTACTATTTTCCCAGGGAACATACTCCTTCATTTCCCAGTTTAAATTTGGTTCCAGTGTTAACGTCTCTTGACTGTAGTGATTTATGTTCCACCCTAACAATCATTTGGTTTGTAATTATTGATTTATTTGTGATTACTTAATTGCTGTAATCCTATAATATTCTGTAAGCTCCAGGAGCACAGAACTATGATTTGTTTGTATTACATACCACCACTTAGCACAGCATTAGGCACATTAAGAAGGCACTATGTATATATGCTGAATACAAATTCTTTTAAAGAACTAATAGGAGCAGAAATAATTATGAATAGATTTTTATTTTGCTTTATGTGATAGCCAATTTCTATGTTGTAAAATACCCATTAAATGATTTTTAACATCTTTATGACACTTATGCATGTACATAATCAGTTTCATCATTGTTCTACTATTGAGATTGGACTAGACATTAATTTTGAATTCATTTCTGATATTTCCTTAGGGTAGCAACCAAGATGCAATATTTTCTTCATTTATCAACAAACATCTGCTATTGTGCAAAGTTACAGGAACCAGAACTATAATCATCAATAAAGGCAGTCAAGGCTTGGAACACCTGTTCTCAAAATTCTTTCCATCAGGGTAGTAAAATTGTGAAAATTCAGAACTTTTTGTTTAAATTAGGTGTCCTCATTCACATTTTCTTCTGAGTTAAACTATCATTGTCATTTTCCTGGGTATTTCTTTGATGAAAAAGATTGAATATTTTACTCTGTTGCTTGCTAATATTTCTTCCTTTGTAAGTGATGAAAATCTAACTTTTAGTCCCAGTGTTGCACCCAAATACATCCCATTAACTAAAGTCAAAGAGAGACAGAAATCAAAGTTGGCAAGAGAGCAATGGAACAATGGCCATAAAAGAAGGCTCAGATTCATGGCATCTCAATACATGAAAATGATTGAAACAGCAGAACAGAAGAGGATATAACATCAGCCAGAAGCAACAAATTTCAAATACAACAGCAAAATGTGGTGAGTATAGTCAAAAGCTCCTGTTTTAGGTCCTCAGAAAGTACCTTAAACTCCTAAAATAGGGGAACCTTTATCCCAGTAAAGATGATGTGACAAGGCATCAGGTTTTGAACCCAACATTCTTAATTCAAAGCCTAGGAGCTATAAGTGGGGCAAGCTAAAGAACATTTCTGTATGTCTGTTTCCTCAGAATTAAAATAATCTCATTTCAGAGTGTTTACAATAGTAACACACTTGGAACAGGATGAGAAATCAATGTATTTTGTGTACCTTCTCTTCCCAAATTAAGAATATGTAAGATGTGATCTAGAAACAAGAACGATCACTTTCATTTTGCGACCAACACATATTTACTAAGCACTGATAAAGTTTCTGACTTGGTGCTAGATAAGCAGGAAGGACATTGCTCTTCCTACTATATAAGTAGCAAAATAACTATTACCATTTCACAGATGAGAAAACTGAGCAAAATTCAAGAGCTTGCACATTTATTGAATGAAATATTAGCAAAGTTGGGCTAGAAACTGAATCTCTTTAATCCTGCTTTACAATACTTACTGCTATTATTGTCATAATTACCAATGATAGGTATTATTAAATTATTAGCAACATTGTCATAAAACATGATCATTAATTTATCATTGACAATTCATTGTGCTATCAAACTCTTTGGGCTTATCATGGAGCTGAGGAAGACTCAGGCTGGAAAATATAAGCTTTCTGGAATGAGACACTTTAACTTTAAGCCACAAAGAGTCTTGGAGCCAAGACTTGGAGCCAGGGATGCTCCACGTATATCCCCTGATGCTGTCCTCAGACCTAGTTAGTAGGATTTTCTGACTTGCTCAGTGGGCACTATCCCATTCTGACTGAACCCCCTGGTACCTTAGTGTTCAGTTCATATGATGTTCAACATGCCTTAGATTATGGGGCAGGCCCAGGACTCTGATACTCTGGCAGCTGAATGGAATTCAATTCACTGGCAGTTGCCCTGATAAACCCCATTCAAGTGGACACTGAGTTACTTTTCCTTTTCACCAGGCCTGTGGCTATTCTGTTTGCTTTCTACCATGAATGTTCTACCCATATTGTTAGGTCACTATTGAATCCTAACTTATCCATCAGATTTAAAAATGGTAAGCTGGCCAAGGAGAAAAGAAAAAGTGTCCCATTTAATCAGAACTGTCTTTAAAACAGCTAATATTTATTGAGATATGACTCTGTGATAGGTGCCAATTCTCTCAAAAATGTTACATGGTCATACCTATATTTTATCTTTCTAAACCCTCTTGGTCATGTTGAAAAGTATTACCCCCATAGCTATCGATGAGGAAACTGAGGCTCAGAGAAGGATGTAATGTATCCAGGATCATATTCAGGGAGAAAGTATCCCAATAAGTCAAACTCTTAGTCATGCCACCATATTGCCTGCTGCACCTTTTCCAACAAATGACTTATCTTCATCTTGATCCAGTTAATATCAGTCACCTTTGTAACTCAATGAGAGAGTACTGTTTCAATACTGCTAGAACTCTGTTCCACTCTCAGATTAGATTTATTTCACATGGTCAATGTACTTCATAGAGTGCTACATACAAATTAGCCAGTGGAAAAGGCATCAAAAATCTTGGTCACTTGGTGGGGTCACACAGCAGTCAATCAATCAATCAATCAATCAATCAATCAGTCAATCAATCAATCAATCAATCAATCAATCAATTTTTCATTATGGTATTTCTTTGCTGTTCATTTCTTTTCCTTTGTGGTGCATTGACTTTGACCACTGAGATGAATACCTCTTAAAAGTTTTCCAGAACTGAAATAAAATTGTACTTTAATTTGAAATGATCAGAGGTTGGTGATATTTATTGCAGGAAGTATTTGGGAAGTTACCTGACTTCTAAACATGAGGTAGATAAAGGATGATGAGTGGGGTGTCTGTCTTCTGTCATCCTGTCACACTGTACTTACACTGTATAGTTGCCAAATAATTATCAATTATCTAGCACTCATGGCTGGCCAGGTCTTGGGCTGGGGGCTGTTCAAGGATTATCTTACTTAATCCTTTTAACAGCTCAATGAAATATATTCTTTTCTTAACGCCACTTTATAGACGAGGAGAGTAGGATTTGGAGAACCTTAGTAACTGGGCCAGTTTTCCGGCATCAAACTCATAGTTTGCTGAGCTCACAGGTCATGCATTAAATCACAGAGCACTACTGCCTCTCAGTCACTCATAACATAGCTCTCTAGTGTAGTTTGGTAACTTCTTGTGTGTGTCTGACTTTCTCTCTACATGGTATGTCCAGCATCGTATTTTTTTGTTTTTTAATCTCCTGTACCCTAATACAGGGTCTGACACACAACCAGTATTGTTTAATGACTAGAAAGAAGCAACAAATTCAGAATAACCCATGTCACCAAATGGAGGGGGTTGTGGAGAGATGTGAAACATGAGATAACGAAAGTCAGAACTTTATCTCTTTGAGAAGTAGCCGTGTTTAGGAGACCATCAACTCTCAAAGGTGCAGGCAACAGTTAGCAGCATGGAAAAAAGATTTAGCAAGTGCAGCAGCTAGAATGGCACTCTGAACAGTGAGGCATAGGCCACTGAGGTCATGGAGTGTTAGCAAGCTCATGGAGCCAAGGATTAGAAGCCAGTGGGTATAATGCTAGAAAGTGCAACCAAGTTAAAGAATAAACTAGTATCACTTCTTTTAGTCTTTCTGCCATAAGGACACAGACTACAGAAATGTCATCCTCAGTGGCACTTCCAAATATGAAAGGAATGTGTATTGAGATGTGTGTTCATGCCAAACCAAATACTTTTTGCAAGAGAGCGAGGAATCATGCAGGAACAGCTCCGCTGAGTAGCCTACATGCATGAGGAGGATTTGGATGAAACTCTGACTTGTGTTGTTAGAGATCACACTCCTATTAAGCCCTTCACTGCTCCCTTCATTTAGAAAACACAACTGAATGACTAACATTCCAGTCACTGAGTTAACATTCAAATCAGTTAGGTGCAGTAAGTGCTGCTGTGGATCCAAAGGTAAGTGAAATATAAATGTTACCCATATGGGATATTATGCCTTTTGCAGAAATAATAATGCTTACAAAGTGTGAGCTTTGACTTTTACATCTACATATTGGGGATAGGAATATTAATGTTTCCAGAGGATGGATGGAGTAGCAGGAGATAGTTGTTGCATATTTAGTATGAAACTCAATATTGGGCATCTAGAAAGCACTAAAAAATGTAATTATAGGATTAGAGACTGGGGTTGATGAACTGTGGCCCATGGGCCAAGTCTGGTCAACCACCTGTTGGTGTGTGGCTCATGAACAAAACATGACTTCTGCATCTGTAAATGACTGTGAATAATCAAAAGAAAAGCAATATTTTGTGACATGAAAAGTACATGAAATTCAAATTTCAAGCTCATCAATAAAGTTTTATTGGAACACAGCTACAAGTGCTCATTTGTTTACAGTGCTGCTTTGTTCTTGAAAGGCAAAGTTGAGTAGCTACAGCAGAGACCATATGGCCAACAACCTTAAAATATTTACTGTCCAGGCGTTTATTGAAAAAGCGTGCAGAACCCTGCTCATTTCCATCTGTACAACCCAATCACCTATTCAGTGTCTCGGGAATAATTTATTTATATCAGCAGGTTAGAAGCATGCTCACCAGGCACATTCACAAAGCTAAATTACAGCTAAGCACTTACAAGGTCAGCCACCCCCGTCTGAGCCAGTTTGCTGCCCTGAGTTTTTTGTGGAGTTCTTTCTAGTACTCTTGGGGTATGGGAAAATTTGGGATTGTGTATCATAGTACTTCAGACACGTGGTGCCCAAATGCTGCTTCTAGATTCACTTGAGCTGACTGACTCATTTAGTCACACTACATCATTATTAATATCAAATAATAAACATGAGTAACAGATAATTCATACTTGGGGGGTTGGGAGATGACTTGTAAAGTCACAGCACATTATTTCTCCTAGACTATTCCACAAAGCCCCAGCTTTGAAAGTGAACACTTTGATCTGGGGGAGAAAATAAGGAAGAGGGACATGTTTGGGTGGAGGGAGGGAGAGATCCTCGGGCAGAGCCACCTTGTGCTGTGTGTGGCGAGCATCTGCTTCGTTGCAGTCACATCTCTGTTTACTATTTAAAGCCTCTTATTTGTGGAAGCCTCCTCAGACCATATGTTATCAACAAATGTTGCTAATCAAATACACACAGTAATTTTCATTAGAATTTCCCCCACTTCCCTCCCCCAACATGAACAAAAAAACAACATTTGTCACAAAGGGAATATACCTCCCCAAATGACAGTAAACATCCACTCCAAACCTTTGACAACAGAGTGATATTTATGAATGCCTATGTGAGTAAGCCAAAAACACATCCACTTCAGGCAAATAAGGACCCTTGGAAAATTGTGTTTTGTGCAGGCTGGTGTTGGGGGAAGATGGTGTTAGTTGTCATGGTGATGCTCAACATAAGGCCATAATTCATGCCATGGACCGAGACTGGGTTTGCATTTATTTAAGGTATATGGCTCATGTGAGCTGGGTGGTAAAATGGTGTAGTTCATAAAATTAACTATGGGCTTTAACAAGGTAGAAGTGTGCCGCTTCAAGGGATGAAAGTGCTGTGGGTCCGTTGCTATGATGGAAAGTTAGTAATTGCTTGGAGACAACGGCATTATCATTCTTTGGCCTACCTCTCGGCAGCCAGCATGATATTCTAGGGCAAGTGAATCAATTGTGCCATCACAGTGTGTCTCATGCAAGCTAATTGATCCATTGTGACTCGGGGCTTTCCTTTATTAGGAGAACTAAGCTACCTCTTATCTACATAAATGATGCATTTGCTCTACAGACATTGGGTTGTCTGGGAGGCGGAGAGTGAAGGCTGTTTTGCCTTCTTGACATTTCCACTGGAATGTTTCCTCTCCAGGAATCTGCATTCGCACATGCCCAAGCCTCAGATGTTACTTTCCTCCCTTCTGTCTGTTCCTCCAAGGGCTTCTTCCTCCAACTTTGTCAAAGGAACTGCCAGCCACCTGGACATTATTTTTGCCTTCTCTTTACCCCACATCACCAGATCTTTCATATTTTCCACATATGTCACAAATATGACCATTGTTCTAGAAGAGAAAAAAAATCAGGAAAGGGAGGCTGGTGGTGCCAGAAGAGGATGTGGGTTATAAAAGAGGGTGATGCATTAAAATTCCATGAAGAAACAATTATCACCTGTACTTCTCTATTTGCTGTTAGCTTGTCTCCCCCAGAATACAAACTCTGCAAAGGGCAGAAATCTACATCCTTACTTTGTTTGCTATGTCCCCAGCTCTCACACAGTGTCTGGCACCTGGACATGTTCTATAGGCATTTCTGAAGGAATTAACTCATTAAATTCTGAGTTCTTCCACACTGTATACATATACAAAGATGAGATTCAAGCTGAAAGTGCTTGATTGTTATGAATTTATATTATATTTGTTGGTAGGTTTTAAAGAGGAAGATTCTCCACTATAAATATCTTAAGATCAGGGACCAAGTCCATTGTGCTGTTTGGTTCCAATATTTAGCTGTGTGCCCAGTGCGGAGGAGACATCCAATACATGCCTACGGAATGAAGCCAACAGAAGCAATACACACAAGGCTTCATTTAAAGTCCATAGATTTGTGTACCTTTATTTTTTTCTTGTTAACTATGTGAACTTGGACAAGTCATGGGCAGAGTCTCCTTCTAGATAACAAAGGAGGGGAACAAGTCACCTTTTTGTTCTGGGCATTTCATTCATGGCATTTTCTTTACATTATTTGAAGAGTTTCTGTCTTCCCATCTGTTCCTCTATGTGTTCACTTTTATCCCCATTTGAGACCTTAGTGTACTGAATACAGTTGTTTTAAAGTTCTATTCAGATCATTCCAACACCTTTGCCATGTCTGAGTCTGGTTCTGATGCTTCCTCGTCTCTTCAGATCCTGTGCTTTGTCTTTTAGTATGTCTTATAACTCCTTTTTTTTTTTTTTTTTAAGACTAGGTCTTGCTATTTTTGCCCATGGAACCGCAGGCTCTCGTTGCCCAGGGTACCACAGACTCAAGCAAAACCCAGCCTCAGCTTCCCAGGTAGCTGGGATTACAGGCGCGCACCACCACACCCAGCTATTTTTTTTGGAACTAGGTCTTGCTACGGGCCCCAGGCGGGACACGAACCGCGATCCCTAGCCCCGGCCGCTTCATAGGCTGAAGCTTACAAGCACGAGCCACCGTGCCCAGCCTGTCTTATAACTCTTAATGGAAGCTGAAGGTGATGTCTGGGGTGAAAAGAAGCCAGGATGGCTTCAGCAGTCATTTCTGCTCCTGGGCTTCTGTGGCAGCTGGCTGTGATTCATTGTATTTGCTTGTTTATATCTCTAATTTGGAGGAATGCAGTTTGTGGACTCAATTCTTTGATAAGTCTAAGAAGAGTTGTTGGTTTTCAGTTTGTTTCATCTTTTTTCTTGTGAGGAAGGGAACCATGACTTCTAAGCTCCTTATGTACTAGTCTAGAAACTAGAAATCTATCAGAGCCTTGTGATGTCTGGAAATTCTATCCAGCTGTGACAGTTTAGATTGGATTCTTCACTGAAGGTTGGCTCACAAGAAAATATATAGGGGTTCACTCATTAGGAGCTGGCCTAAATGGGAAATCTAATATTGGAATTAAGAAGACTA
Source organism: Uropsilus gracilis (assembly GCA_004024945.1). Lineage (NCBI taxonomy): Eukaryota > Metazoa > Chordata > Mammalia > Eulipotyphla > Talpidae > Uropsilus > Uropsilus gracilis. The sequence goes on along the minus strand of PVHY01000297.1, from coordinate 95,680 downwards.
GGGTGGGTGGGATGATATATTGTACTGAGGGAGTTTGGGTGTCATGGGGATTCGGGCAGGGTAGATTGGGGAGGAGCTACCAAGGGATGTTTATAGTGGGCTCAAAGATAGCCTGTCATCACAAAAGGAGGTGGGGTTTCTGTTATCAAAAATGATAGCTCTCTCCCCGGTCTGGGTTCTTCTAGAGATTCTTCGGGGATTCTTCTGAAATTCTAGAGTCAGGTTATGTTATGTCCATCATCTACCAACTTTATTATTTCAGACAAATACAGTAGCCACTCAGGTCTTGGTTTTAATGTTTATAAGACGAGAGAATATTAACAGTACCTACATACTAGGCTTCCTATCTGCCCGCTCCTCAATTAAACGAGAGAAGCACATTGTATGATGTAAGTTCTTAATAAAGGGAAGTCACATTACTTATGGAGTATGGCAGGCTTTGGACTCTGGCTGTCTTGGTTCCATTCCCAGCTATACTATCATCACCTGATGACCCTGAGCTGACTGAATCTCTCAGTCTTTTTTTTTTTAAGTGGGTGTGTTAACAATATTTTCCCCTTAGAATTCGCATGTGAGAATTAGATGAGAATATGGTAAGCCTCATCATATAGTGCTTCACAACTGTTTAGCAACTTTGCGAAATGCACAATATAGCCCAAGAGCCAGCACAAGGATTAAATATCAAGATGTGAACTGAGCAGGCAAATGTTTTAAAACCACTTGAGCAATGAATTTTGTGTTTTCTTAGTTGGAGCAAAATAAATTAGGACTTGATTTTTTTGGCAGCTATGGAAAAGGAGTTAATGCTAAAAACTTGTTCTCATTTTCTCTGATTTCCTTCTATGTGAGCCTGTAACACTTCCTCTCACCCCCATTCCCATTCTCCTTCCCTTGACCCTTCATTTACCTTGAGGTAGATGAAATCACTGTTCAATGAGATCCACTCTCTCCTGCTTGCTTCCCCCAAGAGAAGAACTTTCTTTCTGATTCATTGATATTGGGTTTGTCCTTGTTACTACTTTCTTCTCAATACAGGCTGAATATAAATATCTATAACTTGATTTTGTAATTTGCCATGTGATTTTTTAGGAGGCCAAGGTGGTTTGAGAAGAGGTGCTGGACATAGATTGCTTATGTGGTGGTTGCGGGGAGTGACTTGCTGTTTTGTACCTCTGTCATCACTGTGTGTAGAGTTCCTACAGGTAGCTGTCATTCCTTCAGGCTGGACCCCAGACTGAATCATGTGGAGCAGACCTGAGCCCACCCCATGGTAAGGAGTCAAGGCCAGTTAGGTGCACAGTTTAAATCAGAATCACACTGTTATGCCTTGCATGAACCAGTGGGCCCCCCAGCAAAATGCAGATGAGTGAATACAAAGTTGTATCCCATTGAGTTTTGAGATGGCCTGTGATCTGGCAGTAGCTAACAGATACAGCCCCTTTAACTGGCACTAACCACACCATTCTGGTTCTACTCCACATCCCATACATGGGTGTGGAGTCCTTAGTTAGAATACCTGGAGGGCCCAGACACATGTCATAATCTTTTCATATTATTAAAGAGACTGGAAGTCACTCAAAAAACACCTGCCTAATGACCAGCTGGCTTGAAAAAACACTCGCCAGCTCATATGGCCTCAAAGAACAATTCCTTGTGTGCCAATGTCAAATGAGGCAGTCTCCCTACAGTGTGAGAACTGGACTGAGGCCTGATTCTGCTGGCCAAGTCTGCCACAGGCACTGTCTAGGTTCCCTAACAAGCAAGTGTCAATACTTTCCAGGGAGAAGGCAGGCAGCCAATGTCTCTCAAGCAGCTTACGGTCAAGTGCTTGCAGGAAAAGCCCTAACCACATCAAAGATGTTGTGAATCAAGCCTCCTGTGTGGAAGGTAATGACCATTAATTCAACTCCAGTAGCACTTGAAGGCCCCTGATATTTATGGTTCTGTCTGTATGGGTACCAAGTTGTGGTAGGCACACAGAAGGGGTTTTGGGGATGGTCATTCAGTGTGCTGGCTGCCCTCCAAGCAGCCAGTCCATTCCTGTGATTGTGATTGAGACCTCCTGATTGCCTTTGGTGGAGGGGATTATGGGAGCTGTTGTTGATTTGTTTTTGTGGGCTGGGTTCCCATTATCCCACAGAGAGGGATCTCTGAGGACACTCTTGTGAGTCACACTTGTCTCTTCCCTGAGGGACTGGCTTGTGGATTTGTTCTTTTTTTTTTTTTCTCTCCATTTGACATTTATGAGAAATCACTGGGAGCGGTCATGAGTGCCAGGAGCTTTAAAGGAAAATGGTGGATGGCAGTTGGCCAAACACCCTTCAGTAAGGGATGAGGTGTGGTCTGAAAGCATTGGGAAGTTACTTTTGAGGCCAAGTATATGGCATACACTCAATCTAGAGTCAGAGTTGTTCTTGAAAAGTGACATTTGTAGGGAAATATCACTATGGTTTGACCAGACCCTGATAGTCTGACAATGTCTCAGCAGAATGGAAAGACTACCCCTGTTCTCAATCAGATCTGGCTCTCCTGTACTGAACACCAGGGTCCTCCTCAGGATGAGCTACTCTTTGGAACCTCCACTCCTTTAATTTTCAACATAGTCAAGTTATCCCAGACCATCTTATAAATATGTATAAAAAAAGGGGGGGGAGTTAAACTGATTTGCAATCAACTCATGAACATAAATTTAAAAGACATTTAATTTGGTAATAATTTTGATTTTGCAGTTATCTTATGCATTTACTTTTGACTTAACCTATTTCCTTTTGAGTTTTGGATAGCTCCCTAGGTTTTGAAAAATATTTTGGCCCAGATACTGTACTTGTTTGGTCCAGCTGACAAAATGACTCTCAGGCCAGATTGTCTTGGATCCCGATGTAACTAAAGTACCCTCATCAGCACTTACCTTTCACCCCAAAATAATAAATTTGAAAGTTCTTCTTCAATAATAAGAGCCAGAATTCACTTTAATATCTCTCAGTGCCGCCTTGCACATACTTTTTCAATAAATGTTGGTTTCATATCCTTTGTCTTAGTAAAATGTGCAGCTATTTCTGCCAGTATTTTCACTTACAAAGTTCATATCCTCTCTTTGCCTCAGTAACAGGGGAAACACACACTTAAAGGACAGTAGGTGCAGCCAAGCATACCTGAAATGCCCAGCACAGGGACCATTTACTTACCCCTCTACTATGGATTTGATGGTAATAAAATTTGCCTCTTTGCCCCTCTAATAGAGAAAGGTCCTAAAAACTTTTTAGTGCTTCCAATGTTAGTTATCTTTTTTCAGTGGAAACTTTTTGGCGCATCAATCTATTGACATTTTTCTCTCCCTGTACTCCCCTCTTTCTTGTACAGAGATGGGTGCAAATTGTGCAATTGGATTTGCTTTAAGCCCATCAGTTTATGGGTCCTTCACATTTCTGATTCTCAGATTTTCAGATTTGCATTTTAAATCTTCCACCATGGTGGGGATCACCACCTTGGAAAATTAAGTGTTGTAAAATGAAGTCAGGGACAGTCTGTGAGGAATCGAAAGATGCTGTGGTCAGAAATGCAGGTTCCCGGGTGAGATGGCCCTGTTAGTACTGCCAATAACTTCACCTCCCTTTCTATGCTGGAGGAGAGCAGAATCATTATTTGTACCACTTTTCAATTAAGCCCAGTTTATATCACTCTAGGGAATTCTGTCTTTTTTTCCTCTGGCACTTTATCACCAGCACAATAAAATCATGATTATTTCCTCTATCAATCATTTAAGAAAATTCACAGAACTATGGTCATTAATTTCATCACTTTAAGTGGTGAATGATAATTTCATTATCCATTATGATTGCTTGTAAATTTTTATGAGTTACTTGCATCATTAAAAATTCAACATGAGCAGCATGAAAATTCAGGGCTGTTTGGGGTCAAATGGATTTTTTTCTTTTCCTCTGTCTTGTGCCAGGCACAATTATTGATGATGTTTAGGGTGTTGAAACTTTCTTTTCCCCTTCATAGACAGTTGCATAAAACAAATTTATATTTTGGGTAAGAGTGAGAGAAATTTTGCCATCAAAATTAGAGATGTGATGTAAATGAGTGACTGGTGTATGGTGTAGCCCTTCATATAGAAGTAGTGTTGTTGGTCAGCTGGAAATTTGATTTATATTCATATTTAAAATGAGTGAGATTGCAATCTGATGGTCATGTCCAACGACCTTGGCTTGATTAATGATTTATACGTAATGATAGATCAAGTTACAGCACATCTTGTCTGTAACTCCACATTTTTGTATATTGTCAGAATCTTTTGTCAGTTCTGTTTGCTACAACAAATACCACAGACTGTGTGGTTTAAACAACCGACATTATTTCTCACAGTTCTGGAAACTGGGACGTTCAAGTGTCAGCAAACTCAGTGTCTGCCGAGAGACCTCTTATCGGTTACGTCTTCACATAGCAGAAAGTGAGTTCAGCTTTCTAGCACCTTTTCTTTTAAGGGCACTAAATCCATTCATGAAGACAACACCCTTGTCACCTAATTACCCCCCAAAGGGCTCACATCCACATACCATCACATGGGGGAGGGAAGGCTTCAATATATGAATTTTAGGGGGATATAAGTATTCATTCATAACATTTCATCCCTGAACATCAGAAATTCCTGACTTCTTCACATGCAAAATACATTCATTTTACATCCCCCCACCCTTTTGGTCCCCCACCACAGAAGTCCAAAATCTCATCTATTACAAGGAACTTGGCTTGATCAATGCTTTATCTACTATGGTTCATGTTACTGCACATATTCTCTGTAAGTCCACATTTTTCTATACTGACAACAACAACAAGAGCACAAATAGCAGTTACTAAATTCTTTATCTCAACAATGATTTTTAGCAGTGTACAAAGGCTATCTACCTGAATCTTTCCTCCAATCTCACAATGTAGTTTGACTACCATTTAAAAATATTCTAGAGACTCACCAAAATTGAGGGGAGTTTTTGATAAGGCTCATCTATATATTGTTATGATGTACAAATTTTATTAAAGTCATTTGAATAAACTTAAAGACACTCTAAAATTAGCTTATTCACATTATTCTTTTTACTCAACTATCACTTTAATACTGTAAAAAATTCTGCAGGAATGACAGACATCTTAAATTGTATAATTTTATGATCACCTAGTACCCTGGGAAAAGACATGCGATCAATCTCTCAATAAACATTAAAGTATAATTTGCTCTTTGTACACCACAATAGTAAGTTTTGGGGTACCAAAAAGATGTCTGTCTGCTAGTGTCCTTCCTACTTCATCTGAAGATCTGAGTAATTACCCAAGCAATTAAAGAACTATACAGCAGAACTAAACAGCTTAATATAGTTCAAGAAATTTCCCAAGGCAGAACACAATGAACTAATAAATGAATCAAGAGGTAATAAACACTGTGGTTCAGAAGAGAATGAGATTGATGAGGTGGCACTGATTTGGGACTCCACTGTGGTGGGGATGGCTACTAGAATGGATCTTAAGAATTGATAAAATCTAGATGGCTAGAAGGAGTGTACTGGGAAGGGGAAATTGAAAGAAATTGCTACTAAAAGCCTTCAGCCTTTTCCTCTGCTCTCAGTACAATTTTCAGTCTTGGTTCATTTTGTCAATCAATAAATACTTATCAAGCACACACTGTGCTTGCAGTCACTGCAGAAGTGGTCTCTGCTTTCAGGGATCTCAGTGGCTGGTGGGGAAGCCTCAGGTGGAATAGCGGCATGTGTGATACGATTTATGAAGGGAAACGTAGGAAAACTAAAGGATCACATAACGAAAGAGTTATTTAATATGGAGATAGGGAAGAGGACGGTTGTTCTGTAGCTCTGTATAATACAACTGGAGTCAGGTGTTTACTTTCACAGAGAAGTATAGGAAGTTATGAAAATAACTGACTTAGGTTGCTGGGTGAAGGGTGGAAATTTGTGGGTATAGTAAGATAACTGGACTGTAAAAATGCAGGCAGAGTTGACCCAGAGAAAATGATGAAGTTGGTGAAGTTCATGAACATAGAATTTGCCTGCTCAGCATTCAACCCATTTCTAGTCACAGTATCTCAGTTCATCCTGGGTACCATCTCTCTCTGACCTTAGTTCAAGCAGGTCATGTGAAACTGATTCCATTTCTAACTAGAGTTGGTCACTCTTAACCTTGAAGGATGACTGGTTCTGGATGGCTAACTGACTCAGTTCAGTTGATTCAATAAGCATCCATCACAAGACTTTGGCTAAATTCACAGAAGGGAGAAACTTTTCCTGTTGGGGTTACTACATACACAGAATGTAATTCATGATCTACCTGTAGAAACCACTCAGCTTCCATGAGGAAAGTACACTCAGAATAAAGATATTTCAGAAGAAAATAGTTGAGAGGAAGAAAGACTGAAACGATCAGTGGCACCATTCAGCCATTGATGTAGTCTTAGACTTCAGTTACAAAGAAAGAGGACATCCTTCCCTCATTCTAAAATTGGGGTTGCATTAATTGCAACAGAAAGCGATAGTAGAATTCAACCTCTTTTTATTTCTTTACTTGCATCCTACTATTCTATTTACTCCATCACATCTTCCATGCACCTCTTCCTTTCAGATACCAACTGCCTCACGCTCAGTATCTGACACCCTGCTTTAAGTGGGCTGATGATCCTTCATTGTTTACACATATTAACTCCTCTGAATCAAACTGCATTTTCTCTGAGTTCTGTTCTTTTAGGGTCCTAACAGAATATAGACTACTCAGTGAATCTAAAATTTCATTGTATATCATTTACCTCTTGTATTGGTACCATACTGAGACACTTCCAGAACTAGATAGAAAAAGACCCTGCTCTCCTGGAATTAAACAGTCTAGATTGTTGTCCAATAGTCTGATCTGGTCTGGTGCCCGGTTTTGTAAATGCAGTTTTACTGAATCACATTCACACCATTCATTTACACAACATGTGTGGCTGTTTTCACGCTAGAATGACTGAGTTAAGTAGTTGTGACAAAAACTGCATGGCTTGCAAAGGTTAAGAATTTGCTTTCTGGGTCTTTACAAAAAGTTTGCTGATTCCTGGTCTCTCCTATGCTACATCACAAAGGTTTATGCAACATAAATGGAACCCCAAGAGATAGGGAGTTTTAATTCAGTTGCTTTTAAAGATGGTAAGTTAAGGGTAATCTTGAGTATTGAAGAATTTGGTGGTGCTTTCTTCAAGACACTCTGCAATCACAACCTTTACTTGATGTATTCTGACTTTAAAAACTTCCACATTTTATGTTCAACCCTCAATATGGATGTTTCTTTCATATAACAGTAATGTTTCAGATTTTACTGATTAGTTGAAATGATAGGAAGATGCTCCCTGTTGAACTTGATAACTGAGTTCCATGTGTGAAAAGGAGGGCCTTGTTTTCAAGCCAACATGTCTTTAATGTGGGACTTTCTGAGCCACGACTTAGAAGAGAGTAGGCTTTTTCTAATTCCCAGTGGCCCTCTGATCACCACCAAAGATAACAGCCATCAGGACAGATCTACATTTTCAGTTGATTTTTGGACTTAAAAACTACTGCTTTTGCCTCTTTGGAATACTTGAAATTTTACTAGGGACTGAAAAAAGTCTGTGGCATATACATATACATACATATATATATATATAGGCAGTGTTATAGTTTTCCTAATGAGAGAAAACACTTTGATATTATTCATTGTGTTACATGCTATTCTCCCTGTTGACCTCCCTTTGAGGTGCTCTGTTGAAGTCCATCAATATATTAAGGAGAAAGGTTGCCTAAACATGTATCTGGTTAGAGGTTTTGATTTGGATCTTTTGTTGCCTTTATTTATTGTCTGGCATGTTGGCGGTAGGTATATTGCTCTATGTGGCAAGAGTATTACAGTTGCTATTGATGCACAAAAAGGCATTCAGTATTTATTGGGTGCTATTGATTTTTTTTGCTCTTGAGGAAATGGGATTTGCTCATGTTATTGGGTTTTATTTAACACTATGGGCAAGAGAATCATAACTTAGTTGAACTGATGTAGTCCCTTCCTTTTGGCAGGAGAGGGGTAGAAAATAGGGCTGAGGTTGTGTTACCATTTAGGGACCTTTAGTAGTTTACTCACTAAAAATCAGTGATGGGTGGCCTACTCTATGTCTGCTCTGTGTTCAGAACTCTACCTGAACAATCTCACTTTATCCCACTGTTACCCATCTCCAGTCATTTTCAGGTGGAGATTTCACTCCATTTTGTAGATGAAGACATGACGATCACAGTTCTTAGGTAACCTGATCAATATCATTCACCACAGTACAACAATAATAAAAAAGTTAACAGCTTTTGAATATGTGAATGTGCTTCAAAATGTGAACACTGAGCTAAACACTTGATACACACTAAGTTGTTTCATTTTCATCACAGCCCAAGGGAGCAGGTATTCTCAGTGCTGTGTCACAGAGCAGCAAACTGAAGCACAAAGAAATTAGAGAACCCACTACAAGTTACCAGATTAGTAAGAAGGGGACTGAGGTTCAAGGCCAGGTGGCTGACATCAGAGTAATTAAAACAAAACAAAACAAAACAAATGTTAATACACAAGCTCCTATTTATTGGAAGTGGGAGTCAACAAATGGCTGCACCTCTGTGACCACTGCAGTCAGGCTTTCCATTAGTGCCTCTGGCAGAGGACCCAGCCTGCTTGCTGACTCCCAGCAGTAATTCCAGAATGGAATTCCCCACCTCCTTTGGCCTCTCTCTGGTGCAGGGGATGGATTAGGAGCACTGAACTGGAAGTTGGAGGTGCAGGTTCCAGCTCTCGGCTCTAGTCCTGGGTAAGTTTGATCAAACTCCATCCTTGCTGGCCAATCATTTCATCTATCAAGTTAGAGGGTTGAGTAGGATGAACACAATGCTTCCTCCTGGGTTCAACTTTGTTTCTCTTATTTATTCTCAGTCCAGTATGCCATAGATTTTTCCTATGAATGCTCTAGGAATAGCCAAACTGCTGGCTATAGGGGAACTCAGAGTCCTCTGAGAAGAAGACCTTGAATGTCACATTCTGAACAGCTCAGCTATTTCATTGGTATCATTTGGTATTGGGAGAATTATTACCTGGAAGGTAGGATGGAAGGTGGCAGTGAAGCAAAGGGAGACTGTTGGTGTTAAAAGTGGCTTACAGATTCATGGATGCCACCAAAAGAACGCCTGCCTTCAAGAAATGGAAATATTTTTTAGGTTGGCAGAATTCCAATAACTGAAGCTCCTTTCTTCTCCTAATGGTATTAGGAGAACACTCATTCCGCCCAAAGCTGATATCTCTACTTTCTACTTGCTTCTAAGCCTTCCCCCCCCCTCCCTTTTTTTTTTAGACTAGGTCCTGCTATGTTACTCAGGATAGTCTCGAACCTGAGAACTCAAGCGATCCCAAGTCTCTTGCCTCCCAGTGCTTGGACAACAGGTGCATGCCACCACACCCGGTTAAACCTTTCTTCGCGATTGCTTCTCATTCAGCTCTTAAGCAAATCCTACTCAGGCTTATACAAGTCTGATCTCTTCTGTGTGCCTTTCTGGATACCTCCAGTTTTCACTCATCTCCATCTCCCTCTGCAGCCATCTCTACCAAGTACAGTTTCTGTAATCAGGTCCATGTCTTGGTTTCAGCTTGGTGTGTATCTCCATGGAAACTGCCCCAGGGCTGTGAACTGAGTAGACCTTCCCTACCTCTCAGATGGTCTGCCTGGGAAGGGAGGTAAGATGGAGTTTACATGTACATGACTTTCTAATTAGCGCTCACAATAACTAATATTTGTTGTTTATGCTGTATGTATAAACATGTAGAGTTCTTGTGCTATAGAAACATCACAGATACACCAGGGATATCACTATTACTCAGATGCCAGACCTGCTTTTTTCCGGGTCATTGAAACGTCTTCCAAAAGTTGATCAGGCCTAGATGCAATTTCATATTTGATTCATTCTTCAGAATATCATAACTACAGACTTTTCTATTTAGGCTAGGGTTCTGAAAGTAGGAAGACAATTTTGATTAAAGAAATATGAAAATAGTGTTTAGTGAAAAAGGCCAAACAATAGCTATTTTTTAGGAATATGGGTGTCTTCTTATATAATTATTTGTTGTTTATCTCTGAGCTGGGCTGCCAGGATACACTGACCTATTTAATGATTTTTTTTTCCCACTGATAAGATACAAAAGATTCTTGAAATTCAGGATAAAAGGACGTTATGATGAGATTTAGCCACTAGATGGCAGTCCTGGGCTGTAAATGCTCTCCCCAATTTTGGCAATAACCTACTCCCAAAGAGCATTGCTAAAATTCAGTCATGGTGTATTTTTGATCTCCTATTTCCAATCACATTTCCATTTTCTGCAGAAATTTCAGTTGATTTGAAAATGTTCAAGAACACAGCAGGTCTTTTGCATTCTTAATTACCTGTTAGTTCAGCTAAGTTAAATGACTAACAAAAGACCTGTAGCTAGTGTTCACATTCTAATAACATCTATGAAAATCATACTGATTGTTTGCTCAGTGGACTAGATTTTGCTTTATATAAAAGCATAATAGTAGTGTGGAAGTTATGAGTCTCTCAAGAAAATTTCATCTTACTTCTCTGGAAGTAGGCCCTTACATTTGGCATTGGAATTGGGGGTTCTGATGACCCTTTCCAGAGCTGATGGAGGCAGACAACACACAAGGTCAAAATAGTGCTATTCCAGGTTTCATTCTTTGGAGAATCTGAAACTAACATTAGGGAAACAAAGAGGTGGGGAACTGAGGTTTTCAATGGCAAGTGTCATGGATGATTTTTTATTGGTGGCTGATAACTCCCTTGTACTTAATTATTATGAAAGACAATTCTGCTGTGTCCTCTGATTGAGTAGTTTTAATTGGGTTCCAATCCTGGACACCATCAGGAAATGGACTGGATTGGGATGAATTTCTTTTTATTTTTGGCATGTGGGAAGATGATGTAACTGAAGAATAAAGCAAAGATGTGATTGGAGAATAAAGCAAAAGTGATTTACAACAAATTTTCTAGCCTTTCTGTTTGCTACCTGTGATACCAGGTCCCTGCAGTGTGGAGATTGGCATTTCCTCCATTGCCACCTAAAAGCGGAAACCAATAAAAAACAAAAACAAAAAAACTCACAGTGGGTTTACTTACACATCTGTGGCAGTCCTTCCCTCAAGTACCTGATAGGTTAAATGATCCAACAGAAGCTATCAAGTAAGACCAGGAATTCTGAAAAGAGTTAAGGCAGAGAAGGAGGCATCTTGAGGTTCACCCAGACTTCTAGATTTGCTGTAGTCAGTGCCTGACTTCCAAAAAGAATAAAGATGAAAGAAACTTTCAGCAGAGGACTTCCAAAGAGACAGAGAGAGAAGATGAAGAGCTTTGCAGTAACCAGGATGCTGCAAACTGAAACAAGGATATATGGGTGCTTAGCCATCTGAGGACAGTGCCCAACAGATGATAGGTCACAGTCTGTGGGTTCTCACCCATGCACAGAATCACAGGACCACTCAGGCTTGGGGAATAACAATGGGTTTATTTAACAAATGGGAAACAAGAAGTTACTAAGGTCACAAGTAGCTGGCTATCTCACCCCAGACAGAGTCCTATGTTCAGAAGTTCCAAACCAAAAGCCATTCATCCGAGATGGTACCCTCCCACCAATGAGGGCCTGGAGCTAGAGGCAGCTGTCAAGTAGCTCCAGGCTGGATCCAGCAGCCAGGATCCAACTCCCAGTGGCAGCTAGAGGTGTGTACCAGCGGGGCCTCTGAGATGATACTTCAGCAGCACATAGCAACAGTCTGAAGGTCAGAAAGCACAGTCCTGGATGCCAGAACAAACAAATGACAGACAACAACACTGGGAGGTGATGCCAGGTGATCAGCAACACTTTGTGAGCCTTTGACCCATACCAACAACAAACTGCTCAGTGAGACACTAGCTCAGGGCCTTGGGTGCTCTTTCCAGGCAGTAGCAGCAACAAGACCAGAGGCAGGAGCAGCCTCCTAGTCACTGTGGAAAAACTTTGGCTTCTCTTTCTCTTTGGAGGTCAGCTGCTGGAAGCTTCTTTCTTCTTTCTTCATTTTAGAGGCCAGGTACAGAGTACCTGTAAGGAGTACTTCAGTAAAGTCCTGGAGTCTGGCTGGCTTTCAAGATGCCCCCTGCCCCACCTTAAATCCTCTTTCAGAGTTTCCCATCCTACTTGATAAAGTACTGATTGAACATTTGACCTGGCAGGCACCCAAGGGAAGGACTGCCCAGAGAGCTTGGAAGGTAAACCCACCACATTTTTTTCTAATAGTTCCCACTGCTTACCTGGCAGTCAGGAAAACATCGGTCTTGCCCTGCATTACACACTACAGGGCCCCATTATCAGCTGCACCTTGATCATCACTCATCAATAGGAGTGTTCCATCCTAAATGATTAGATCATTTTTTTCTGAGTTAGCCACCATGCAACCAGACTCCACAACATTGTCTTTCATGGATGATAATGTCTACAAGGACAATGAATACAAAGTGTAACTTCCCACAGATGAATAATTATTTCCATTGCTTCAGTCAGCAGAAATAAAATATCACAAATAAAGAGAATTACTGAGGGGTAAATGTACCTACCTCATCGCAGAGGGCATCTGGCAATGTCCATTGACAGTCATGACTGTCAAAATAGGGATGCTACTAGGATCTATTCAGCTTATATTCTACATTTTTAGAACATTTTGGCATTCAGGGATATTGCTACACATTCTACAAAGCACAGGCAGGCCTCTGCTACCAAGAATGAACTACCTACAACAGTCATTACTACTGAGAGCAAGAAATCCTGGCTCAAATATTTTACCCTTATCCAGTGGTTACCAAAAATTAGGTACTTCTAGGAGTTAAACAAGTCAGTAAGGGGATTTAAGGGGCAATTTGTCTTTGTTTTCAACTAAGACACAGTCCTGGTCTCTGAATTTCTGTCTTCCTCAGAGTCTCTTCCTATTACCACTCCTATTATATTTGCTTACCCTCCAGCTGTTGTGAATTGCATCAGATAACCCATCTGTTTCTAGAAAAAAGAATCCAAAAATGTAAATTACTTGTTCTCTGTTAAGCACATAGCTGTGTAAAGAACCATTTAAACCAGGACTGGCTTTTCATCTATAATGTACATATATATTATACATAGATAAATTTTCTAAAAAGGAACCTATTCCAAAACTTCTCCAGCCTCTCAAAGATTCTCTTAAAATATCTTTTGTTATCTACAAAGACCCATGCAACTAAACACAAAGAAAACAATGAAGCAATGGGTCAAAGAACTATAAAGACACTTTTCCAAGAAGACCTAAAGATGCCTAAGAGGCACTTTGCTCATTATCAGATATTATTAATGAAATAGACATCAAAACTACAATGAGATACTCTCTCATACTGGTGAAAATGATCCTTATCAGGAAAATCAGAAGACAAAGTGATGAGGATGTGGAGAAATAGGAATCATCCTGTACTGTTCCTAAAACTCGTGGGAATATAGATTATTCCAGCCGTTATGGAAAATATATGGAGTTTTCTCAAAATACTGAAAATAGATTTACCATATAATGCAACAATTTCACTCCTAAATATGTACCTGAAAAATACAAAAACACTAATTCTAAGGGCATATGCACTTCTATGTTTATTGCAGATTATTTTTTACAGCTAGCCTATGGAAGCAACCTAGGTATCCATGAATAGATGAGTGGATTAAGAGGTTGTGGTATATATACACAATAGCATACTACTCAGATCTAAAAATAATATGAAATATTGTCATTTTTGACAACATGGATGGAAATGGAGGGGATGATGGCAAATGAAGAAAGAGGGAGTAAGACAAATGCTGATCATTTCATTCTTAAGTGGAGTATAGAGAAACAAAACAAAGGAACAGAAAAATCACAAACCCTATAGATCGATTGTAAAATTGAGGTTACAGGAGTGGGGGTAGGGAGTGGGAATAAGGGGAAAAGAGATCCAATGAACTATGGTGGAGGACTGCAAGTACCTTGGTGGAGGGTGTGGTGGTGTAACATACATCTGAAGAAGTGTGAAACTACTTCTAAATGATATACAAAGCTGTAAATCAACTTTACCTAAATAAAATAAAAATGCAAAGAAGACTCTTGTGAGAGATGAAGATTTCTGTTCAGATATGCTCGCCTCCTGGTTTACTGAGAATTTAGAAATTCCTGGAGACAGATTTAAACTTCTTTCTTTTGCATATTCTAGTTTCTTCCCATTCTATCGGGCAAACTACCTAATGTGGTGTTGAGCTGCAAAACTGAATGACAAAACCTACTCTGCAGAATTGATCAGAGGTGAGTATATACGTATGTCCCATTAGAAGAATTCTTTCTCTTTGACTCCCAGCCACTGGGTACTGGCTTGGACCTCTGAGAACCATACCTGTTATATTGAAATCAGGTTGAAAATGGGCAAAACCCTCTAGCCAACAAACCACAGGTCTGCATCACTTGCGCGTAGCAGTTGTAAAATAAATACAGTTTAAGAACAGTGTTTTATAACAAGGGAAATTAGCCAGGAAAAATGAAAAGTTCTCAAAAGCCACAAATGGCCAGTTATCTTACCCTAATCACCATTTAGTCTGAAAGTCTTATACACATGCCCAAGATGGTGCCTCTTTGCCCCTCCAAACTTCAGAGGTAGGCACTTTCACAAAGTTCAGTCTTTCTCAGGCATCTTTTCTTTGCTTCTCCAGTGTTCCACACTGCTCTGCTTTTCCAAGGTGCTTTAAACTCTTTCTACAATTGCTGATGCACAAATCAGCTTTGCAAATTCCTGGCCATCTCCAGGTACCAGCTCACTATGCCGCCTTGCTGTGGTGCCACAATCTCTGCACCAGCTACTCTTCTGCCAGCCACCGTGGCTCCTTGCTAACACCAGCTCACTCTTCAGAGAGTTTCCTCTGGCCAGACTCTGTGGGTCTGTTTTCTCAGTCTACCATTCTCATCTTCTTTCCTTTTTCCCCCTTTCCCTCTTCATTTTTTATTTTCCTTTTGGCACTTCTCGCTTCTTCTTGCAGGTCTTTCTCTCAGACCACACACACCAGGGTACTTTGTCACCAACAATTTTTAGTTGTGTCGCTCACAACCCTGTATCAACATGACCTTGTTTTCTTGACCATGGCTGATAGATCCCAGGAATGAGTGCCTGAATCAGACTAGACCCATTTGATTCCCTCATTCTGGAGCTGGAAAAGTAGAATGGGAGACCCAACCAACAAGAAGTATCTGGTAGAGCAAGTTCACAGCAATGGCAGTTGGTCAAAGTTCTTCTAATTGTTCCTGTAAATGTTCTTTGAGTTTCTGCTTTTTAGTTTAATTTTCAAAACTTATGTTTAACCTTGACTCAGCCTGTATTTATAGATTTCATTCTCTTCTCTCCCTTCTTTCATATGTTTTTAGAATCTGCTTTACAAGTTCCACAGCACCCAGGCAGTACATGCTGGTAGATAATGCTTCTGTTTACTGGAATGCCTTGCACTTATGTAGGCTTCATAACAAAATTCAAAGGCCATTTAAAAAGCCATCTCCTCTCTAGAACTCTTGGTTTTCCCAAAAAAGAAGGGGTTTTCAGTATACCACAGAATGTAAGTTTTTCTATTTTATGTTCATTATTAAAATATGACTTTCCTCCATGAATATGATGCATCTGAATGAGCAAGGCCATCACTCTTCAATTTTTCATCTTTGCCATCTACTACAGTGTTTCATACATTGCAGACACTCAATTGAAAGGAATTATCAATTTAATGAATTATTCCTATTAATTTGTGGCCTGGCAACTTATTTCATAATTGTCACATCAATTTTTTTCAAGTTAATAATAAAATGCTAATGAACACTAAAATAAAATTCAGAGAAAAATAAGGGCTTACTTCAAATGTTTTGTTTCCCATGAAGTTCTCTGGTTTTCCTATCAAGAACCAACACTTTTATTTGATATTTTACTCAAATAGTTCAGAAAACAAAGCCAGCTGTGGAGGAAAATGTTTTCTTTCTTTTGTCCTGACTGTTCACATTCACCAAAATTACTAATTGTTTCTCATTCACTTTACTTTTCAAGCTGGCATGGAAAGATTCATTAAGCAGAAAAGAAACAATGGGCTGTTCTAGAAAAAACATCCAGTAAAAAGAATATAAAAAGGGAGATTCAGAATATTGTTAAGCTACTCAATAAATGGAGCACTGTGATTCTCAAGAGGCAGATCTTGTACCCCGGAGATTATTTTTGGAGGCACAAAGATGAGACATGAAATGGTCACAGGAGACCAACATTCTCCTCTGTTCCTGTTGATTACCTGGGAAGAAAGTATCACTGTGGCAGAACAATGCTTTAATGTGCTCACTCTCTTTTGTTTGAAAGAGAGGGCAGTTTTATTGACATTTGGATTCTCCTTCTTCAGGGAACAGAATCAATCTAGAATTTACTAACATCATTTTCTTTTCACTGAAATTAATTTTATGGCTATTCTCTATTTATGGTCAGATAGAAAATGATTCTTTTAATCTAAACTATCTAAGTTAAAACATGGGAGTAAATTTAAAGGACAGCATCAGTGGTGTGAAGGTACGGTATGAAGGTGGACAGGGATGAGGTTTTAGAAAGATAGATTACATTTAACTGCAATGAATATTAAAGATATGTCAGATTTTGCAAATCTGACATATAGTAGATAAATAAGTCTTAATTCTCAAAGACATATGTGGAATAAATTTTATATGAAACATCATTAATATGTATAGATAGCAATTTATTTTTATATAATGCTAAGTGCTTAATTCCTTTGAGTCATTTCCATATATATTTCACTATCTTGCTAGGTTTTTTCTCCCTGAAAACATCCTCCTTTCAACAGAACAAAACAGCAAACATTAACTGTCATATTTCTGGTTCTGATAAACTATGCAAACCTCTGCCTAATCCAATTATTCTATGTAATTAAAGCAGTTAGTTTTAAATTACAACTGAGCTCATTTTTAAGGGTAAAAAAATAAATCTCTCTTTTTAATTTTCTAGTGCTTTAGTTTTATCCAGCTTTGCAAATTGTACTTATGGTCTGTCTATAAAAATAAACCTAAATGTAAATTATGATTCAAATCCCCATGGGCAAGCTGTTCTGCCTTATTTGTTAGAAAGCAAATGAGACCTACTTTATGGCCTGTATACTAAACCGAAAATTTCAAGCCTAGGGATTTAAAAGACATCAACTATATTGTTGCCATAATAATAGAAATTACTAAATAGGATAATACTCTTAGAATAATAGAATCTTTAAATGAAATCACTGTTAGATAGGTTTCATTTAATTATATGATGACAAGGAATTTAAAAAGTGCATATAATATTACTTATGTTTACTACCTAAGCTATTTAAACAGCTGAGTCAGAATACTCTTACCTGTGAGTTTTTTTAATAATTTAGTTTTCATCATTTGAAACAACTCAAACATGTATTCATTTTCCTCCCTCTCATATCTAGATTGTGTCACTGTGAATGCTTTGAAAATTGATGGGAAGAAATAGGATTCCCCTTTCCTTACAAAAACATTATAATATATATATATATTATATTCAATATAATATATATATTATATTCAAATATATATATATATATATATATTTGAAGTCTCAAATATATTCACCCTGAAACTGTCATATACAAAATTCTAATTGAGAACCCCAGGATATGCAATGTGTTCATTAATCACTTGATCCAGTACTTGCTCTAAGGAAGTTTTTGCAGGTAAAATTTTTCATGCTAATATCAAAATATTTAGGTCTTTTCCACTGTAGCTGAAGTACAGTGTTCCTCCTCAGTTCTGCTGTGTGACTTGCTCCCATGGGAGCAAGAAGATTGGAAGGAACACTACTGCCAAATACAGAGGAGTGAAACACTGGACCAGTGCTGCTGGGACTGAAGGGCTGTGCCCGAGAAGCTGCCCAGGCTGTGCTTGCTCACTCATACTAGGGCCACAGGAGGGGTGTGGCAAGATGTGCTTCCCTGTGTAATAGTATCCAGCATTTTCTTACAGACTTTAAAAACAATTATATGAAAGTACAAAGATCATTAAAGACATCTTAACACAGGGACAACTTTGAAACTTCTCTATTCGAGTAAATATTTGTGTGTAAAAAGTTAGTAACTCATTTCTGAGTGACATGCTTGATGCTCATGTCAATACACCAGAAATGATGATAAGTGAATAACCTGCTTTTCTGCACACAAGAAATGGTGCCACAACTGTATGGTTGCTCAAATTCCAAACATAGATACTATCCTTGATTTATTTCTTGCCCCCACCACTTACACACACACACACACACACACACACACACACACACACCATAAGCCCTTTTTACTTTATTGTTCAAAACTATTATTCTTTATTGTCAATTCCATCAAAATCACCATCCCTTTTGCTTGGACAGCTGGTATAGGCTCCCTAGTAGTTTCCTTATATCTTCTCTTTTAAAAGGGGAACATATGTAACATGTATGAAATTTTCCTCTGACAATTTTTTAAATAACAGCTTTATTGTTGCATAATTTACATACCATTAGATTTATCTGCTTTAAATGTGCACTTTAAATTTTGATATTTAAAATTTTAAATTCACAACATCATGTAACCACAGTTATAATCCAATTTTGGAATACAACCATTATCCCAAGAGATCCTTTGTGACTATTTGTAGCCTATCATACTCCTTCCCCAAGCCCATCAAACCTTTCTGTCTCTCTCTAGTCCACAGATGGAATAATATAATATGTGATCCTTTGCAGCCACCTAATGACACTGTGACCCCTGTAACTGCAAAGACAATGGTGGTTCATACAGATGTGTGTGTGTATGTGTGTGTGTGTGTGTGTATTAAGCCATTCCACCTAGGTTTGTGCAAACATACCCTGATGTTTGCACATGAATAAAACTGCTTAACAATGCATTTCTCAGAACTTATCCCTATTGTAACCATTAGTTTGTTTCCAACATTTTTGAAGCTGATACTGTTATAATATACATCAGTACTTCATTCCTTTCTATTGCCAAATACTGTATCCATGTGTCTAATTTCTGAAGTATCATAATTAAAAACCTTAATTAAGAAGCCATCAACTGAAGTCTGAACTAGAATGTTACAAAACTACTTAGCGCTCTGCTTTTTCCTTCAATTCATTGCTCAGGTAGTCACTAGCATCATGGCATCCTTTACTTTCAACTTCCTGGTGCTTCCTTGGGGTAGCAAAAATTAATTCCAAAGTTCTTCCCTGCCCCACAAAGCTCTATGGTCTTTGCCTTTCTCTCTTAGTATATATAACTTCTTATCCACATCCTCTGAATATAATGCTTTTCTCTCTGTTGAATATCACCAGCTATTTCTACTTCAGCAGTTGAAACAAATTTTCCTCTTCCTGAAAGCTCTTCTGCTTGATCATCAGGTGAATTAATTCTGGATATGTCAATCTCAACTCTAGTAGTATCTGGAGAGGCATTTCTTAACCATCCCTTCTAAAGGGATTGTAGTCAATCTCTATCACATAACCATAATGTTTTCACAATACCCTTTGATAATTTTATGTTTCCTCCAACTAGAGTAGTGTCCTCTGAAGACGGAGGCTGCATCAGTCTTGTTTGTTGTTAGGTATTCTGTGCATAGAGCTGTGACTAATTCATGTTTTTAATGTGAATAATTACTTATTGAATGAATAAGGAAACAGGTACTTTGGGATGCAAAGTAGTTCCAGAGATCTGAAATAATCAGATAGTATGGCCACACAATAGCATAATTCTGTCTGGGTTGAAATGACCTTATTTTTGATTCTATTTATATTTGTAAAACCAAGTAGTCCTATGAAGAAAATTGAATAATTGTCCCTTGATTACGTTTGACCTCCTGCAGAAAAAGTGCACTTTCGGCCAGCACTTTGGGTCTAATAAATCAGTGCAAATACTGCTAGTTAACCCCCACATTTTAAAAAGATGTTTGATGTCAATTTCAAGAGATCCATGGCTTAAGGTACCTTGGAAACCTAGGTTTAGTATTAAGCCCTATCGGTGACAGTTCTATTTGGAGCGTCCTCAAAGTTATATGGGTTTCTCATTATGTTTCTTAAGTGTCCCTATATTTTCCATCTCAGATATGTGTCCGACTTTAGTTTACTTTAAAAAAAAGAGATAAAGTCAAAAGGAAGAGAGAATCCTTTCCTTATACATATTTGTCTATATAGATACACATGTGTATACTCAAATTATATCTGTATTTATATTTTTATACACATTTTCTATATACAATAATGCTTCCTATATCCTAGAAACTAGATACTAGATACTACTACTGTACTAGATAATGTAGTTAGTCATTAATTGTAGGTTACTTTAATTAAAGTCAGTGGTATTAACATTAGTTACAACATTTGTTTGACTGACTAATTTTCACTAGAATTTAACATGGATAACATAGCTGTGTTGTCCTGATAAGTGAAATAAAATTGGGAAGGGACTATGAGAGGAACCGTATTTTAAAAGACTTACATTTTTAACATAATATTTTAGCATAATTTCTACCAGTTATTGTGACAGACCTGGAAAATTCCTACCATTTGTGTTGAGTTGTGCTTTGTTTCATGTGCATTGTCTCTCCTTCTATATTTTCATCCCAAACTTTGTTTTCTTGTGATGCTTTAATCACTCAAGATCCTGTACAAATATAACTAAGACATTAATTGTTCTTACCTAAATGTACAAATACCACAATGTAATCTGTTTGCCTAGTTACATCACTATGCTGTTTATATAATAATTCTAATTGTGAAGCTTTCTATGTATCCAGACAAATGGAGCAAATTGAGATTGTTCAATGAGGCTGGAAAATGACCTTCATTTGAACAACATGACTTTTTTGCTGTTTATATACAAAGAGCTGAACCATATCTTAATTCTAGGCTCAAGTTTAAAAACTGCCACAAATTCTCTGTGGCTTCCAGAGACAAAGATGGCATCCCTACAGTGGAGGATGAAGAGACAGAGGCTTCCCAAAAAATAAATTAAGCATGTGACTACCAGATGTACACTTAACCCAGTATAAGAGATAATAAGGTTAATAAGTGTGGTTACTGGGGTAAACTAGCCAGCTATCCCAGTTTTTCCAGGGATATAAGACTCTCAGTGCTAAGAATGAAAGATCTGGGCAAACTGGGATGAGCTGATTAACTTATACATCAACGTACAGGAAATAACTGTGAATTAATCAATACTATTGTTTCTGGGACTTTCTCCAAAAGAAGCAATTACATGTGAGGATAAAGATTTCCATACAAAGCTACCTGTCATGGGCATGTATCTGTGGGTCATGTGCATGTACACACACACACACACACACACACACACACACAGACCTATACACAGGAAAGCAAACTGGAAAATAACACCCAACCATTTACAGTCATTACTGCTGAGTAAATGGAATCATGAGAAATATTTAATTTTTTCTTACACTTTCTCTCAATCTTTGGCAACATTTTTTGATTAGAAAACATCAAATTTAATTTTAAAAACTAACAGTAAAACCAAGCACAGTGCTTTACGTATTAAAATTATATATTATCCAAAGCATATATACAAAATACATATTTTCTACCCAGATTTTTCAGCATTTGCAATAGGAAAGTTCTGGGACTTCAAGTTCCACTGTGAAGTTGGAGCCAAGTCTCATGTACTTAAATGTAATGAAACATTATCCTCATGAAAAATTTTAAGCACCCAACACATACATTAACTACAGAAAACCACTCACTCCCTGTGAGTTCAGACCCACCGTAGGTTATTTCTGGAAATCCTATCACATTAATATCGTTCCACCTGCAGTAGCAAGCATTACCACAAACACAGCAAAACCTGACTTTTAAACCAAGTAGGAAATGAAAGCTTGAGGGGAAGTGAATGTGTTAATTTTCTTTTTTGGTTTGGTGTCAATGTCACCCTAATGTCAGCATGTAACATTCTGTAAAACACACGTCTCTGCTAATGTGGAGAAAGTAAAAATTTGGTGCTGCAGTAGAGTAACCCTTGCAAAGAAAAAAAAAAAACAAAAACCAAACAAACCAGCAAGACAACCAGCTGCCCCAGTTCCCAGTATAAAGTCATCACTCATAAGGTTGTATGAGGTGCTGAACTAGCTTTTACTCACCTAAGATCATTCACTAAAATGCAGAACTATAATTTAAACATTGGCAAGCTGGGTGTGTAAAGCAATAATTCATGGTATAATAAACAACTGCAAACTTGTAAGAGCCATGTGTTGTCCAGAGCCACAGTGCAACCTCCAAATGACATGACATGACATGACTGTTGGACTGGTAGAAAATGGAAATAGTCTTGGTTACACATCACCATGTATTTTGAGCCACTCCCTTAACAGTCCCCTTCCTTGCCACCACCAGCTACCATCATCTCCCATATGACTGAACTGCTTCCCAACTGTTGCCCTGTTTCCAGCACCTCTGACCCCATGTAGCAGCAATTAGGGGAAACATGTAAACACCATCAGGTTAAGGACTTAAAATCCAAGCTTTATGCCTCAGACTCCAGACTCCATGGGATTTGATTTGCAAAGAAAAAAACCCAGCAAGACAACCAGCTGTTGTCTTTAACTCTCTTAGCTTTTTATGTCCCTCAAACATGCCAGGACAACTCCATACCACATGATCTGTGAAATTTCCCTTCCTACAGCTCAGCACATCTGACTGCTTCTTTTTATACAACTGTCATTTATTTGGGACAACTTTGACCAAATTAATTTAAAAATTTCTTCTTCCCAACTTGGTTAATCTGTCAAATCACTCCATACCTTTCTTCACAACAGAACTGAAGAGGAGCCTTGAAGCCATATTTTAGATGAACATTTCTTTGATGATTACAAATAAATATCTGATCAATGCTGATTAGTGGCCACAGAATAAGCTTTTGTGATTCTAAGAATCAAGGAAATGTGTTTTAAAAATTAGTTTTTTAAGTCAAAATGTGAACTTTTATTATGATGGTACAGGAACAATAATCTCTTGTTATGATCAGCTAAAACTTCCCTGTGATGACTTGATTTGGTACATTTATGATGGCCACAAAAGAGATGTCTACTGTGCCTTGGGACTGGTATAGAAATCAAATATTTTTGGTCACTGTAATCCCACTCCTTGACATCTATTCAATGAATATGGAACTATGGTCACATAAAATAGATGTTCCACAATGCTCAAAAGCAGCACTATTTACAATAACTAGGACATGGAAGCAGTCTGTTTCTAAGTGGACTAGTACGTTAAGAATACATGTTCAATCCACATTATGGAATACTGCTTAGCTAGAAGAAAAGATGAAATCAGTCACTTTCAACAAAGTAGAGGGAGTTTGAATTGTGTATGCTAAGTCCAAACCAAAAAAATAAATACCATGCATTTACATAACAGATTGGGACCAGATGCCAAAGGTAGATAGATGGACTCCCCAGGATTCCAGAGCCAGCAAGACTGAGAACCTCTAGGAAGGCAATGAATACTGATGGAACCCATTAGGATATAAAAACTTCAAAAGGCACTATCAGATTAGAAGGCACCAAGAATTTCCCATTTAGAATCTGAGGAGGTGAAGGATAATAACATGACACAAAGGAAGTTTCACCAAAACTCCATGGTCCCAACATGTGGTCTACCTGCACATGGGCAAAGTTGTACAAAAGGAACTCCACCCTTATGTGACTCTGCCCAATCAGACTTAATGGCCATGGGAGTGCATAAACCATCATTAAGAGATGTTCTAAAGGCATGTAACTTACATTACCAGTTGGTAGTCTATTCTTATTTCGTCCTGAGCCTGGCCAACTCAGGTTGTCCTCCTAGTCTATCTCCTTTATTTCTTAGATTTCATTTCCCTTTTCTGAAATAAACTTGCCTCTAACATCCACTTGCCCCTGTGCATGTGTGTGTCTTTGAAGTGCTTCATACATCTTCAAGTGACAAAAAACTGGAAAGAAAAATAGTGGGGAACCCCATGTCATACACCATTTTCCTGTTTCAAGATGATTCAATAATGTAAACTACTTAAAAAATGAGTGGACATCAATAAACATCATAAGGTTAAGAGGGAGGAGAGAGGGGAAAGGAAAGGGACAAGGGCATATAAAACATTTTTTAAAGAATGCCTTTGTTAGGCTGCTTAGATGAGCTTTAGTTGATGAGTGCAGGTCAAGACCCGAAGCTGGTCATCTGAAAAGCTAATGGTTTCATCTTTACTAAGTTGAAATTAATTATTTCAGATAAACATACAAAAATTAGTTTTCTGTTTCCAATTATCAGTTCCATAGTAGAGCATTTGCTATACAAGTTTGTAATTATGGTCAACAAGTTTGTAATGATGCAATGAATTTATATCAGATTTATCTAAGTTTTGATAGGGATCAAAAATAAAAAAGATGGGATGGTCTGGAAGAACAATAACAAAAAGAAATATTTTGGGGTCAGTCTGTCAGTGTGGGGAGCTTCCAAAGTGACAGCAAATTATTAAACTTTAGAAGGGACATTGATGATATATGGACTATGAAATACTTAACACAGCACCTGGTCCATAGAAAGTGCTGAACAGATGTTAGTAATGACTACTTTAAACCCAGGTCACTTCCTCCCTCCCATTCCCTCTTTTCCTCCTCCTCCAAGTAAGGATGAAGCCATGATCATTATAGCCAATGTGATTATTGTGTGACAGGCATTGCTTTCAATATCTTACATATGTTAATTCATTTAATTTTTATAGGAATGTGGAAAGTGAGGTTCAAAGCATTAAGAGGTAAGTAACAGGCTCAGTGTCACAGGGTTGAGGTGAACCAGCTCCCAGTGTCACAGGGTTGAGGTGAACCAGCTCCCAGTTCTGTGTTCTTTTCTGAAATGTCATGCTGCTGCATCTATGCTTTGGTGAATTCAACCCAAGCCTCTTTTGTTTCTTTATTAGTGAGAATTTAGAGGTTCTGGTCTGTATTCTACTGGTACCTATATGTAGCTGTATAACATTATTTCCTTGTTCCAGAACACAAAACAAGTATGGTGGTGTCCACACTGAGAGAGAAATAGGTTGAAATGGATTTACATTGAACAGTGATGGGCCATCAGTGCAATTCTCCAATCACTTTAGGAATAGATGCAAATATCTAAGCTCAGGTAATATAAGCTCAAGAAACTGAACCAATAAAGAAAAGGAACTATTGTTATTTAGCTCTTCTGTAACGGGGCATCCCCATAAAAGGGGGTGGTATCATACCCTCCCCCTCTTGGTCCCCAGCACACATTATATTCCTTGGACTAGTTACTATAAAGTAGAGGGCAGAAATGAGTGAGCAGGTAATACTACAGACCACAGAAATTAGGAGGGTTAAGGATTGACACATGGAGAAAGGTACATTTACCTCTCAGCTTTGGACTTGTACCAGGGAAGACTTGAAGGACATGGAAGGACAGTGCAGGAGAGACAGGCAGACACTGGCAAGAGACACATGGCAGCCATAGTCTCAATTTGTACTTTGGCTTTGCCACCCCCCCTATTTTTTTAAGACTAGGTCTTGCTATTTTTGTCCGTGGAACCACAGGCTCTCATTGCCCAGGGTACCACAGACTCAAGCAATCCCCCGCCTCAGCTTCCCAGGTACTTTGCTCCTTTTACCCAAAATGCCTGGCCCTTTGAAGCCCTGACCCATTATGGACAGTATTATTTGTTGGTAAAAGTAGGTATTGCCATTGCCTGTGTCTGAAAAATACAGAGGTTAAGAAACCTCAGAAACCAGATTAGGGTACTTTCTTCTTTTGCTTTGAAGTTGTAAATCTTAAGCAGACTTGGTGAATATGCTAAATAGTGTCCTGCAGTAATTGTTCTGAGGCCCTACTGCGAAAGGGAAGATGGACCACACCAAGGGGAGAGTGTGATTGTGGATCACAGCCTCTGATTTCATGAGGGGTAGGTGGGTGCGGGGGATCAAGGAAAAAGAAGGGACAAAGACTGAGGGATAAAACTTTTTTGGAAGGAGAGCTGAGCTGAGATTTGAATCTAGGAGACTGGCATCAGGTGTGGAGGTTTTGGCTTCAGGAGGAGGAAAAGGACCCAGGAGTTGAGTCTTTTGGGCCCTCCTCCCCCAGCATTCGGGTCTCTGAGGGTTGGGAGTTCTGTGAAGGGGGAGGAGTGGCACCTCCAATGAAATGCTGAACTGCAATGCAACCTGGATAGACCCAGCTGAGCCTTTGATGTTGGAGGAATTCACCTGATGCTGACTGGAGTGACAGAGGACCAAAAGACAGGGATGTAACCTGGTGGTTTCAGACTGAAGTACACTAAGACTAAAGTAAACCCCATGCAACACCTCGAGAAGCAGGGTGGGGTTTTATTCTGTTTGGGACACTTCTCTGGGTGTGGAATATTAGACTCTTTTAGTCTTTTCCTGTCTGTAAATAAACCTCTATGCTTACCCTTACAATGAAAGTCTGATCTGCTTAAGTGCGGGAAGATCTCTCATTGACTAAAATGAGAAGGGGTGAGCTCCTCACCCAATAACACGTTTACCTCTTTCATGTGGTTCCCCACCAGAAAGTGCCTTAGACTTGTGGCAAGTTTCCTGGGCCTCAGTGACTCTGCTTCCAACCTGGTTTGGTCGGGCATTTGCTCAAGAGGGGATTGGTCATTTTGGGTGTTTTATTGGGAAACTATTATTCTTTTCTTTCTAGGCACATGAATCCTGTTAAAGTTATTGCTCACTGAGAGTTTCCTTTTCTTTGTGTGCATGGAAGGCGGGTCCTCTTTAAACTGTGCAAGTTAGGGTTGTTAGAGTGGCATGTGCCATTAATATAGCTGATGTTATGCATTGATAGTAACATTGTGTAGCTAGGAAATATGAGATACTTCCATTTTGCTTTAGAATTGTCAGTTACAAGAAGGACTTGGTAATAGTAAGGAGATTTGACTTTCTGACTTGATTGTTTGAGGGCCAAGGTGAACAAAGCTTATGTTGAATATGCCAAGGTATGGTTGCTAGCCTTCATTAGAATTCATAATTTTCTTTTACAAGGACAGAAGGGGAGGAGCAAAGAAAAAACACGGTTTTTGTGATGTGAGATGATTGACAAGGCTCTGCTCCTGAAAGGGAGGGAAAGCAAGGAGAAAAGACATAAAAAAGACTTAGGAAAAACAAAGAACTGAACATTTTTGGAAGAGTATAAGGGCCAGACCGGCCAAGTGAGATGGAGCCCATAGGCTTAGGTTCGGGCTGGTGAACTCATGAGCCTTAGCATGTATAAGCTGATGGTGTGTGCTAAAGTAATCTAAAGAGTCTGGAGATTTGAACTCTGTGTTGGAGCTTGTCTTATCTATTTTGATTCAGATGTCTTTGAAAAGACCATTAGCATGGCTTGAGAAAATGGACTTGCAGTTAATTCCTGTATCTTGGAGCTTTTCTACTGCCTAAAGTTGAGATGGAAGCCAAAAGAGAAGAGGAACAACCTCTCTTGGACTATGTATTTGAAGGAAGCTGAAACAGATGCTAAAGGAGGAAAGAGAAAAGCTGTTTTTGGAATATGTGCTTGTGAACCCTGATTAGACATGTGGTGAGGTGACCCAGGGACTAAAAGACAGTTTTGGACATGTGATGGGTAACTGGGTTTTTCATGTTTATTTTGTAGCACATGCAATGGGGTAACCGGGGTTTTACATGATTATTTTATAGTACATAATGATTAGGTAATCACTTGCTTACTTAGTAATAAATAACTTGATCACTTTAAGAGTTTGTTCTGGCTTGAGGATTATATATACAAAGGTTATAGGTGGTAATGAACCCTGAAAGAGACAGGTTTAAAGATTAAGAGATTTTTTTTTTTTTTTTTTGTGGTGGTGATAAAGAATTCTGAAAGAGACAGGTCTAACAAATAAAGTTTTTTTCCCCTTAGTTTTAGTTTGGGGATGGAAAGGGTCCTGGGGCAGGCAATCATCAGGGATCTAAATGAAAGGTAATATGTGTACAGAAGCTTAAGGGTTAATAAAGGCCTTTGTCCATTTTAATCAGATTGAAAGGCAAAGTTTTCCTCTGATTTAGGAAAAGCTAACAAAGGATTTTTTTAGTAAAAAGCCTGCCCTCTCCTGATAACATAGGGTGTCCCTTGGTCACCTATTAACACTTAAAGAACCATTAAAGGATTCTTTCTCTTCAATGCTTGATTACCCATAAAATTAGAACTTTTGTCTATCTCATCCATTGGGGTGGAGCAATATTGTCTAAGTGCCAAATGATCATTCATGCCTGGAATGCCTACCAACTTGAGAAATTTATCAACTTGATTTTTCTTGCATTCCTAAAAACTTTGCTTTAAGTTCTGTCATGATGATTCTTTTCTGGATCAAGTGGAAGAAAACTGCAAATTTTTGAGGCAGGTAGGTCCTTGGATATAACTTATCAGGATTTAGTGGAACTAGAAAGCATGGTTACTTCTATAAAATAGGGTAGCAAGTATAATGGTGTCACTAGCTCCTTTCCAAAGCTTATTCATTCATTCATTCATTCATTCATTCATTCATTCATTCATTCATTCATTCATTCATTCATTCATTCATTCATTCATTCATTCATTCATTCATTTATTTATTTATTTAACTCCTAACCCCCATTCCTTTCTCATGGAGGCTAAGAGTAGAAAATTTAGGATGGATTCATTACAAGACCAGAAATTGGAGGTTGAGGTGGAAATGATGAAAGTTGTTAAACCAATTCCATAGGTGCCCACTGCTATAGCTAGTATCAAATTGTTATAGAAAGTATCTGGAGATGCAAACCAGAGATTAGGTCACGGAGATGGAGGACCACTGTAGAAAATCACTGGTCCTTACAAATCAACTTAGTCACACTCTAGAAGTAATTCCACAAAGGAATGAATCTCTCCCCAAAAGAATATTTATCAGCACAATTTCTGCACTTGCAAAATACAGGTCTCCTGCCTGCCTGTGACTATGCAGGTGCCTTTATTTCCCTTTCTCCTTTTCCTGATAAACCCATCTTCATAAAATATAATCTTTGCCTGCCTGTGTCTGTGTAAACATCTTGGGGGATTTGCCTCATGCTACTGAACAGGGAACTCTGATGAAACTTTTCTCACAGGTAACCCAAGGACCCTGCTCATTGAACGTCATACCTCATTAAAATGTCCCTTTCCATTGGCTACTATACTGTCTGTTGTTTGATTCTTCAGCTGCATTCACCTTCTAGCTCACAAAATACTTTCCAGCAAAAGTGTGGTGACAGAATTGAGGTTTCTGGTAGGAAGGTAAGATAAATTCTGCCTATCACAAACTGTGATTATAATTTTGCTTGCTCCCAACCTACACATCTTCTGGGAGCTTAATGAGATTGAATTTCTGGGTCAGTGTTGGCCTTTACCATTTTGATTTAATTAACTCTGAAGAAAGTTAAGTCTTTTTCTCAGAAAGGAAAAACAGATAAAGAGTATCCACGTTCCCACTCTGTACTACATAAGTATCTTCTAGATTGTGACAAGCCCGGAGTTTCAAGAAATGTCTGGAAGGAAAGAACCAACTCTCAGGAGGCCTCCCTCCTTTTGCATGTGGTGCCTTTGAAGTTCTCAAAAGGTACAGTGGCTTCTGAAGAACCAAACATACTGTGCTCAGGTACTGGGATTTTTTCTACTTTGTTCTGTGGCTCTACAACTTCAAGGATCACATCTGTTTTATTCCCCCCCTACTGCTTGGAAAACAGTATATGCTCCATAAATTGGTTGACCAATCTGCCCATTGTTTCAGGTGTAATCTGGTCCTCAGAGATACTTCGGGTTTCAAGATGGAAATCCAACCATACATTGCCTGATTTAAAATCTTCCAATAGTTTCTCCAACGTTCAACCCTGGGTCATTCGGATTTGCCTTGTTTTTCAGGCTCTTCTTCTAGTAGACTCCCCACTCACTGACTTGTCCCTCAGCACAACACTCTTTCTGTCACAGGAAACCTTAAAACCTTAAAGCCTACACACCTGCCATTCCCTGTGACAGAAATACTTCCCATGGCTCTCCTAATTTCAGATTCCTTCTCATCTTTCTTTATCAACTCATATGTTACCTATTTTGAGTTGACTTCTGTGGTGGCCTTTAGAGTGGTTTACACCCCCATCAGTCTATTCATTTCTCTCAGAACCAAAGTATAATCTGTTATTTTATATATTTAGGTGTTCATCTGTTCATTGTCTATGTCCTTTCCTGAAATACAAATCTCCATGAGGCCAAGGTTTAAGCTGTTATTCAGAGATATTCTCTTTCTTCATTTAAACCATCTTAATGCTCAGTACACAGAAACCATTTTTAGTTAAATTGAGAAAAGAAGTACTATTAAGAAGATGATACACAAGTTGGGTACATCTTAATGCTCAGTACACAGAAACCATTTTTAGTTAAATTGAGAAAAGAAGTACCATTAAGAAGATGATACACAAGTTGGGCACGGTGTCGCATGCCTGAAAGCGACAGCCTAGGAATCTGCGGCGGGGACCAGGGATGGCAGTTCAAGTCCTGCCTGGGGCAATGTAGCGAGACCTAGTTCCAAAAAAATAGCTGGATGTGGTGGTGCGTGCCTGTAATACCAGCTACTTGGGAAGCTGAGGCTGGGGATTGCCTGAGTCTGTAGTACCCTGGGCAACGTGAGCCCCTGGGCAACGTGAGCCTGCGGTTCCATAGGCAAATATAGTGAGACCTAGTCAGAAGAAGAAGAAGAAGAAGAAGAAGAAGAAGAAGAAGAAGAAGAAGAAGAAGAAGAAGAAGAAGAAGAAGAAGAAGAAGAAGAAGAAGAAGAAGAAGAAGAAGAAGAAGAAGAAGAAGAAGAAGAAGAAGAAGAAGAAGAAGAAGAAGAAGAAGAAGAAGAAGAAGAAGAAGAAGAAGAAGAAGAAGAAGAAGA
>PVHY01000297.1:0-64503 GCA_004024945.1 Uropsilus gracilis | reverse complement strand
ACACATAAGCAAGAAATTGGAGGGTGGACACAACTTCCGTTCCTGATTTTGTCACAGACTTACCGTGGGGGCGATTTAATGGGGCCCCGTTTCAATGAATAATGTGGGCATAATAAACCTAGTCTATTCTGAGTTGTATCATTTGGAAAAATTATATTTTACAGATGAAAAATGTTTACAGAATGTCATTGTTTTTAAGTTTTTATTCCCTGCTTTTAAAAAAAGTACAATCTCATCAGATAAGGTGCCATTGAAAAATGCTAGGGCTATGGATTGACCAGTTAGGGTAATTTATTTTCTTATACCCTTGAAAAACAGCAGGAGACAGTTTGATTGTATTTTTTAATTTCTGACAATAATGAGATCCATATGTCACACAGCACATGATTTGTCAGGGAATAATAAATTTGCTAAATAATCAAATACCAAGTGCCATGCTTGGTTTCAATTCAGAAAAAAAAACATAATTTCAGACAATTTAGCACAATATTGGGCTGATAACTCAAACTTGCTTTCTTTTTAGCAAAATTAGTTAAAATCACCTGGTATTGAACAGAGGACATGCTCCTTAGAAGACAACTAACACGGAACAAAGCCACCAGAAAAGGCAGACATCTTGGAGAATATTGTCTTCTCAGGGACTGTGTCAGTTTCCTTCAATTTTCTCAAATTAAAGGAATTTGCATATCATCTCCTCAGTCTTTGCTATTTTCACATACCAACACAAAATACCATCATGATTAATTTTATCCTGTCTTTGTACCACCTGTATTATAATTTACTTAACACATTTCATTTAAATTACTTCAGTTTTTAAATGCTAATATATCTCTTTAAAATGAAAAGCTTATATCACTAATACAGAAGACAAAGTAGCACCACCAGTCATGGAAAATAACACAAATTATATCCTGTTTGATTCATGTGTTTATTGCTATGTCCTTTACTCTTTGAGATCAGGGCTAGTGTATGTTATTCATGATTGTAGCCCCAGCACTAGACAGACATAGAAATCATTCCATGAATACATGCTGAGAACATGCATGTGCCTACCAGGTATTCACTTATGTTTAACTTTCAAAAGACTTCAGGACAGATACACTTTTTCCATTTAACCCATTCCCAAGATCCAAAACACAGAAATGATTTTTGGTTAAATGAGATTTATGCGATGCTGTTAAACTCTAACTGGAGGTTCTTGCCTGCACAAGGTGCTGAATTTGAGGTCTGTGGTGTTAAAGACCTACTAGCATCATATCAAAATATTCTCCTTGGGGTGCCTTTACTCCTGTCTGAAACTCTTCCAGAGTTCTACTTTCTCTGTCTCCTTTTTCTCTGTATCTGCTTTCTAAATAAATATGCCTATTTCAACTAAAATAAAAAGATTTTCCTTGACCTGATCAAAATAAATAGAAACAGAGTAATATCCTTCTTACATGTTTTGAAGTTACTCAATGCCATGCTTTGGTAATTCCTGACATAATCTCTGTTATCACCAGAGGTAAATGTGTTACTCTTTGATGAAAAACACAGCCCCATGGCAAGAAAAATACTCTGCTCTATTTCATAGGAGGTGAACAGATGCATTTTTTTTCTCAATCCACAAAACATTTCTCTGTTTTCAAGTATTTCTGAGATTGCTCATCTAAAAACACGATTTCAATTACTTCTGTCTCAACACCCCCACTGGTTTTTCATCAGAGGTAGAAACAACAGGTGGCAAATGGAGACAACAGTTTTTTAAATAAATGGAGTCCTTGAAACTTCTTATCAGTTACTCTCATGACTTTCCATGTTTAAAAACCCAGTCGAAGAGGGTACTTGGAATTGAGAGGATATACAGTCTATTTGAATAATTCACAGGTAGAAAAAGACTGATACATGAGATGAGTGAAGGGAATACCACATTTTTTCCCAATTTCTTCCCCAACATAAAGTAGATTTAACCCATGAACACAGCATTCTTACATTATGTGCCTGATTCAAAATGGCCATACTACTTAGCTTACTGGCACTGATAAAGTGGTTGAGGGTGAACTAGGTTTGGATAATATAGACTAGCATTCCCAATGGAATCAATAGATATTAGTTGCACTAAGGGTATTCATTGATAAACAACGGCAAGTTTGTTTACAAGTTTACTTACTATTGCAAATCTTCAGAGCCTTTAAAATGCCAGTATGCTCCATACAGAAAGAAATATAATGTCCTGCATTTCCCACGGTCCTACTCCCCCTGCCCTTTGTTTTTCTTAGTGTATTCTACACATTGCAGTTCTAAAAAGCTTTGGGGGGAAAGTAGATTATATAATGCACTCTTGGATTTGGGACTGTACATGCAAAAAAAAAAGACAAAAGTCAAATTGCTTATAGTCATGTGAGAGGCAAAATGTTACTGTTCTAGTTACTATGAGAATTTGTTGGTAGCAGCAACAATAGAAATTATAGCTAAGAAATAAAACAAGCTTGAATGAAATTTTTGTTTTGGAAGAGATAAAGTATTGACCTTAGCTGGCTGTAAAAATAGTCTAAGACAAAATTCAGAAGATGAATAGGGTAGTGAAAAGCCTGAACTTGTCTGATGATGAAGTGGCATTATAAGAAGAGATGACAGATAATCCTCAAAAGGATACTTTAAGGGATAATCAAAATCAAGGAACAGCAGTGACAGCTGGAGATCAGTAATGGAAGAAACTGTGAGTAGACAGGGACAAAAAAGGTGAAGAAATGTAAGCTTCTATGATGGAGAGGATTTTGATTGCTCAAAACAATAGAGGGAGGGAGCAAATGGACCTGCACAATCATGCTTAATCATCCTCCACATAAAACTGAAGACAGAGGCAAACTACCAGAACTGAAGTGGAACAAAGAAAATGGTGAAGAAAAGCATCAGGAAAAGAACTGTGGATTTAGAGGAAGAAGAATAAAAGCTATACAGAGAATGTATATAGATGGGATATTAGAAGAGATAGGAAGAAATGAGTGTTGGTAGGTGTTAAACTCTGGGTAGACTCTTTGAAATACTATAGACATGTAGACACTGGGCACACCTATCATTTCCTCTCCTGTGGCCAACTTTACAAATTGATCATGACATTACTTCCTTTTGAATACTGATTTGGCCTCAATACTTCCTAACATAGCACACTACTTTTAGCCATCTGACATCCCTAAACATATAATTTGCATTCTTACTGTATTAAACAAATAACAAACTCTATGTAGGGTTTTGGTAATACCCATCTATTGCTGGAAGGAGAATAAAACAATTATACTTCTGGTAAGAAAAGCAAAATGTTGGGTTTTATACAGAGCATAATAATGAAGATGTATGGATCTGAGTAAATACATCTGTGAAATATGAGCATTTCAAGTAGGTAGATTCAAGAATCCATATTTATTTCTAATCTGAAACTCTGGTTTAAATATTCATAAGTACATGAAAATCAGTTCATCATTTATTCTGGCAACTGAAACCTTTTAACCAAATAAAAGCGTATGAATTATGTCTTGAGTTAAAATAATCCACATGAAATAGGAGCCTGTTAGAATAATCAGTGCTTTTCTCTTCCTTTTCTACCTGATGCCACCATATTAGACACTTCATCTTAAAAGACTGGTAGAGATACCACACAGGGTTTTTTCCCCCTGTGTATGATATATTTTTTCAAAAAGTGCATGTAGGTAGCACAGTATATTTGTATTCATAATGACCAGACCATAGTGATGGGGAAACTGGTATTTCATCAATGGCAATAAAAACAGCAGGTGTATTCATTTCCAGTTTGAATATAAGTTTTACAAACATGGAAGAGGGATGGAGTACAATAAGTTGCATTGATTTCATTCCCTCCTGTAGATGCTCATTAATTTCGCCTGGCTTCTGAGCATCTGAGTCCTTTGCCTTTTCATTCAAAGAACTACTTGAAGGCATACAATGCCCTCAGATTTTCTCTAGTCTGGGAAACATTGCTGTCTTTGAACTATTTTGTTTGAACATCTTGGTAAGTTATTCATGTTCTGTTAAACTACTTATAATGCTCTGAGGGTGGGGAGGAAGTGAGCTACTGTTCAGGGTTACCCTTTATATGACTTTAATATGAATTAACAACAACAAAAAATGCTCATTAGTCTAGGCTAGTTTAATTGAGACAGAAAAGGAAGGGAGAAAGGCAGTGAGCAGAGAGGGAAGAGAACAGTGATCTCTCAAGAAAATTTGAGGCCAAGAGTCTATTAACCCAAATGAATTAATCATTAGTGCTCCTGTGAACTACTGCGACGTATACCAATTGGTCTCTTGCATCAACTCTGGCCCCTTCCACTGCAGCCAGAGCAATCTTTTCAAAACACCTATCTAATCATGTATTTCCAATCCTTATTTTCCATGGCCCAGCAAGACCCTTCACGGTGCTGTCCCTCCCTTTCTGTCAGTTAATTGCATACCTTATTCTCTAATTCAGCCTCACTGGTCTTCTTTCAATTCCTCCTTGCCACAGGGGTCTCTGTTGACCACAGATCCTCTGCACAATCTGATTCTGGATGGAAAGCTCTTTTACTCCTAAAGTTCTTGCCTTATTTTTATACTCTTTGCCTAAATATCTTACAATTCCCAAACATGATCTAATCTGTCTCCTGTCTCTACAAACCTGTTCAGTGACTCCCTCCTAATTCCTCTCCAAGTATTCTCTGGGTCTTGGCATTTATAACTACATGTATATCATGTATTTCACATATATCATGTATTTATGATGTATCTATATAGTTATTTTTCTGGTACCTCCACTCAACTGTAAGCTCCATAGGTTATAATAATGACTATGCTTCTTTGCAATGTGAAATAGCAGCTTGCATACACATAGTGAGCTGTGACAGATACATGTTGTCTTAATGAAGTAATGTATTGTGTATAATGTAATATACTGCACCGCTGATATGTTCTTGACTGTAGCATAAGAGTAAGATTTTGGAAAAAGATGCTTATGCTATAACCAATATTATTTAAAAATAAAGAAAAATGTATATCAAACCATGCTGTACACCACATGCAAAAATGGGGATTATGATTTTTTAAGGTGAATACATAAAGCTTCCAAAAAGGAGAATGTTTATTTAATACATTCTTACTGTTTTGTATTCTGAGGGAATTGGAATCCTTGTTATAGCTACCAAACTAAAATGCAGGTGAGTTGTCTTATTTGAAAAATGAACAAGGTATATATGTCTTCTAGAAACATCTAGGAAACCAGACCTTTCACTTGAAGTTGTCTGAAATAGAGCAAGTGAGAACAAGTTTCTGGAACATGAGCCCTGCAGAAACAACTTACGTTGGTTTAGAAGCCTCAGCCTGGTCAGTCTGTAGTTTCTCTCCTCCTTCCACCTCCATTGTACAATACACGATGCGATTTGGAGCTAAGGATTTGAGTCCTTGGACTTCCATGATTACCACCTGGAGATAGAATCACACAGAGTGGAGATTAATCCCAAAGTCCTGGAACAATACCCTGAGGAAAATATATGGTAGGAAGAAGTTAAAAAAAACAGTCAGCAGGTATCTGACATTTTTCTATCAGATTTCTACCAGTCCTTCTAGAACAAGTCTAACATGAAGATACAGTTCTTCTCAGTGCAGCTTATTGTTTCACAGATAGAAAGACAAAACTAATTTAAATGCTAACAAGTAATATGAAAGGTAATATGAAATGGACTACTCTTTTCTCTGTTAAATACATAGAATCATTTTCTGCAAAGCAAAAGACTCCCTGTATTTTCATTAAAAATAGTTTAACCTAATTCCTCATTTGGAAGAGACACAGGCTCAAGGGTTCATGTTTTTCTTTATAATAAGATAAACAATAATGCAAATACTAAGTAAACAGGCCAACTATCACTCAATAGTAGAGTAAGATACAACAGGGAGTAGTGGGGACTGTGACCAAGTGGAAATTATATGCTCTGTCTAAAGAGAACAGGTGCTACTCAATTGTAGTCTATTGTTTTCTTGTCTTTCCCAATCTGTTGCCTGCTCCAAATTTTCCTGCCAGAAAATGGTATGAATCAGAATCAAATTCAGAAATCTGATTTTGAAGTTTTGACAATAATTTAAAAAGGGAAAAATAAAACATATGAACTCTGCAGAGGTCAAAACAAAAGCAGGTCCATTATAGACTGAGGGAAAAGGCTAACAATTCTTGGCATCTTCCACCATTACTTTCAAACACCATTTAACCACCTACTGTGCTCATATTTAGTGGGATGCTCTATCACTTCTCAAAAAGGAGAGGGACTAGGAGAGAAGACAAGGACAGAGATAATGATTTAAAAATCTGAAATAAATGACTTGCATCAGACCTCTACAGTGAGCAAGGTACATACAAAAATCACTCAATTATACTTTTATAAGGGTAATGGCATGACATGAGAAGACAGATATGGCTTCTTCAAAGGGCTTGATTCGAGGATTCACAATAGGGTTAGTTTTGAATCCAAATTCACAACATACAGTTGTGAATTAACCTAGAGATTGTTGGGAGTCATATCTAGGGTGGAGTCCAGACTTTTTATTCCTAACAATTTTCCTGATAATGCTAAGGTTGATGATGCTGATCCAGGTTCGAAAATAGCACATTTTAGAACCAATGTGCAATTCAATTGCTCTTGGAAGTAACTTAATCTTGAAGTTATTATACCCCTTTTTTATCATTTTTTTTTGCGCCTCATCTGTAAGAGTGGATAATGGTTCAGATTCTATCATTTCTGTGGCTACTGTGTGTGGACAAAATGAGATGATGTAGTTAATTAAAGAGCTAGGGAAGAACTAGACAAATGAAGAGAAATGAGAGGCAGAGTAAAAAGAATAAAATTACAGGAATTTTAAAGATCTAAGTTCATATCTTGAGTCTGCATCTTCACTAGCTGTGTGACCATTTGCAGGCTTCTCAACCTTTCTGAGACTTTGTTATTGTTATCCACATCTGCAAAGCCGCAAAAGACTATTGTCAGGATTCACTGAATTAATTTATGGCAAAGCACTAGGCTCACAGTGACAGTCTACAATACTTATTGGTTTTCATCAGCACATTCCCCTGACCACAGTCACGCCACTCAGTAACCTAGACCTCAGTTCCCCTGCTGCAGTTAACTGCCATACAATTCTATAAAGAAATAAAACACATCTTGCACCAACCTCAAATTTGAACGCAGTATACATGGATTTTTGACAGGCTCTCCCAAACCTCTCCTGGCTTTCTCTCTTCATGTCCTTCCAAATACATTCACTAATCAATGTATGATAAATTTTGCTGACAATTCCAATGGGATATGCAATTTAATGTTCAATTAAAAAGTATTTGGGGTCTCCCATCCAAGTTTTAACCAGGCATGACTCTGCTTAGCTTCCGAGATCAGATGGGATTGGGCATGTTCAGGGTGATATGGTCTATGTTCTTAGATGATGGGGAGGGGGTGGGTGTGGGAGGGGAACCCTTGGGGTTACAAAGATGTGTAATTTGTATATAAATAAATTATAAAAAGAAAAAAGTATTTGGGAACTGTATGGTATTTTGTTGTGTACTTGTACTTACACGTTAAAGCCTATTTGAAAAGCATATACACAGGCATAAAGTTGGGAACATGCCCACATCTGTATTTCAGATAATCAGCTGTATAATACTGAATAGTGATAAAGAATCAGAAAATTACAGATGTAAAAGTTTCATGAAAATCAGTCAA
The DNA here is from genome assembly GCA_004024945.1 of Uropsilus gracilis. Classification (NCBI taxonomy): domain Eukaryota; kingdom Metazoa; phylum Chordata; class Mammalia; order Eulipotyphla; family Talpidae; genus Uropsilus; species Uropsilus gracilis. Next base: position 56,776 of record PVHY01000297.1, on the reverse strand, counting down.
CTACATCCCCCCTCCCCCCGTTTCAGCAGAAAGACAAGAGGCAGTAGGGAATAAACTGCCACCTTTAATTGGCAATAATCAAATTCAAAGACACCTAAGAAAAAGCATTCAGTAGCTCAGGTGACAGTATTAAAAAAGAAAAAGAAAGTTTCTGTGAAATTACACTGATGATTTTTTCACACACCAAGTGCTCTATATTTAATTGAATACTGTTTTTGCCAACTGCAAAATACAAGTTGAAAACACTGTAATATGACTATCTTGATCTAAAGATGTGCTGTTTTACTGAACATGGTAGAACAAATTACCAGCAGTTAATTCGCAGCAAGCCTTAGTGATGTTCTAGAAAATTAATTTAGTCTTTACAAATCCTAACTAAATCTACAGAAATTTGATCTATCCACTTGGTTGCCCCAAATTTCAGGTCATCCTAAAACCTTCATGGGGTTTTGACTTTAATATGTTATAATGATTCTCAAAGTTTGAAGTCCGTAAAAGCACTTGAGCAGCATAAAATGTGTGTTCTAAGGACTCTACTCCAAAAAGTTCATTTTTTTTCTGACAACTTTATTAAAGTGCATTTTGCATATGTTTCAATATAATTATTAGAGCATACAATTAACCTATTAAAGTGTACAGTGCAGTGATGAAAGCAAATTTACTAGATTGTGTGACCATCAAACACACACCTACTTTTAATATTTTTTATCTCCACTAGGAAGATCCCTCTTGTCCATTTCTAACCCATGGTATAGCCAACACCAATCTACTTTCTTTCCTGGAGATTTGTCTTTCTGGATATTTCTTATCAATGGAATCTAAATAATAGGTAGGCTTCTTCCACTAAGCATAATGTCTAGACTCATCTAAATCAATCATGTATAGTAGGCTGTTCATTTCAACAGTTGAAGTATATTCTATAATGTAGATGTCTCACATTTTATCTGTATTCACCAATCAACATGGAGATTGTTTCCATTTTGGGTGATTAGGAATAATGTTATAAGCATTTGTGAGCCTTTGTGGGGACATGTGTTTTAATTTCTCTTGGGTAGCTATCCACCAGTGCAGTTATTTAACTTTCTGAGAAATCACTGTTTTCCAAAGTGACTGAACCACTTTATATTCCTGCCTCCTAGATATCTGAGTCAAATGGACACCTGGAGGTGCCAGGAATCTACATATGGAACTAGTTACTCAGGCCATTCTGATGGGGTTTGACCAGGTCCACTCCCTAGATTGCATGTGTGAAAAACAGCTGAGTAGAAGATATAAAGACATTTATTACGTATTAAGCAGACTGCTGTAATTCTGACCCAAATGGATTCCTTCATAGAGAAATGTGATACATTTAAAAAGGTTTCACAATCAGGGGCTCTCTACTGTGTAGCCAACAGGAGAGATGATAGGATGATAGGAAAGGAAATTTATGACACACCACGAAGTAATGCTAAACCGTTTCTCCTTCCCTAACTGTAACTCAGGGAGCCAAAGTTTTAAATTGCATGTGGTCTTTACAAAATCCTTGAGCACTGCTTTAAGGCTGGAAAAGTAATGCAAGGTTAAATTTAGTAGGTGGTGCTTAAGAAAGCATTTCCTAAAGAAAAGTATGGGCTCCTAAAGTTGGGCAATCACTTGCTGATCAACTGACCTATGTTTAGAAGCTATTATTTTAATAACCACTTCTAGGGTGCAAGAAGGAAAACAAGTTGATTATGATGCAGCTAATCACCCATGTCCTGCTTCCTGGTGCCAGGAAGCTTTTAAGAGTTTAGCACTTTTACCTCCAAGGAGAAAGACAGCACGACATCTGACTTGGAGAGTTGGTTCTCGCTCTCCTCACCCATGTCTATGATGGAAGCGTTGTGGCTGCGTTTGAGTTTCTGAAGCTTGAACTCCCCGCCTTTGGACACTGGCATGCTCTCCAAGTTGGCCATGAGCAGGTTGACAGATGACTTCAGCTCCTCAATGTACATGTTTTCCATTTCTTTGGATACAAATTTGGGAAATTTGCGTTCCTTGTAGAGAAAAAGAGAAGTATGATAGAGACCTGATTTATACAGAAGATATTCGTCTTGCAGCCCAGAGTTATAACATCTACCATTAATGAAATCTGCCCAGATATTACACTAGAAAAATGTTCAACTTGGTTTGCCTTCTAGTTATTTATAAATTCTAATAGGTAAGAAATGTATAGTAAGAAAGAGTTACATGTTTTATTACAGTTTATTCCTCCCCCATCCCCAGTTTTCTCTAACAAATTTGATTTGTGGAAAGAAAATTGGGGTGATATTCTGGTTTCTGTTCAAATAGTTTGTCTTTTGTCAAAATGCAGCTAGTTGTTTTTTAAGTTATGAAGACAGAAAGATACCCTATTTCTGGATATGTAGAGACTTTCTTACATGAATAATTCAGAAGAAGCTCATTTGAAATGTTTCAAACATAACTTGTGGCTATTTCAAAGAATACTTACTACTTTCAAGAAAAATTAAAATATTTAACGAAGTCATGAAAAATTCTTTAGAAAAGATAAAGCAATTTAGTATCAGAACAGCTGTATTTTTTCCCTTCTTCATCAGTTCAGTTGTAATGAAAACACGCTTTAGTCTTAGTCTTGCTATTTGTTTCTTCATAACCTCTAAGTTGTCTAGATGCACTTGTCATTTGAAACATGACCTATACCTGTTCTCCCTATACCTGTTCCCTAACTGATCTTGGGAGGGGCATGCTGTCAGTCTAATTTTTTTTCTTTTTTTAGCTCGTGACAGAAAAATCAGACACAAACAGCCTCAAACAATGAGAGGCATTTATTGATGTGAAAATGTCATGAAAGGTAGACTCAGCTTCAGGCAAGTCAGAATCAGTATTCAGATGACAGAACCAATAAACAGATTTTGTTCTCCAAATCATGGTTTGGGTTCCTCTGGACTGACTCCATGGTCAATCTGGATCCCTTTGGTGGCACAAAAAGGTTACTAGATATACATAACTTAAAAACAGCTTCTCACTTTAAAGAAAAAGTGAGTATCTATTTTATAATACCTCTGGAAGTCTTTTCCCCTAGAATTATCACCCAAAGTCTGACTTATGTACACATTTTCAACCAATACTATGGCTTGTAACTAGCATGCTCTGTTGAACTGCTTGGGCATGATATATGTACTCAATTCCTGTTGTTGTGTAAAACTCTAACTGAACTACATGGAATATGAATTAGTTTACCAGTTCTGGGTGGTGAAAATATAAACTGATTACGTGGACAGCTGACTCAACTTGAGTCAGCAACTAATTCTGTTAAGGGGGTGGATTTAATCTCTCAAGCAATTGAACTGAGGGATACTGAGATTGCAATCAGTGGTTGAGTGAAACAGCAATGTCATATAGACTCATAGGTGGATGCCATAATGAACCAGGTAAATAAAATACCTGACAAAGAGACAAAGAAGTGAAAAGATGGAGGAAGGGAGAGACAAGGAAAGGGAGGATGGAAGGGATGGTAGAAGTGCCAGAGGGAATAGTGAAAAGAGGGTGCTGAGAATCATAAAAAGGAATTCTGACCTTTACTGGTTTTCCTGTAAAATTACCACATTTCCCTTATATTTTGATTCTTTGAGATTCTCTTATTTTTCCTTTCAATAATTTTCTCTAAACAATAGTTAGCTAGAAGGGTGTTTCTTCTTTGCCACCACAAATCTCCATTGAGATTCATACAATGGCTGCTCTGTATAGTCTGGGGAAACTTTAGTGCTAAACCAGTTATCTTTCTACCTGAAGATTATCATAAATATTCTCTTGTCCCTCTGCTTCCCTGGGTAACTCTATTTCATTGTCCATATTTCAGTCTCAGAACTTGAATTCTCTAGGTTGGGTCCCTTTACTGTTCTTTCCTGCAGTAGCTAGTTAATCTTTTGGGTTACACTGTTTGTGTATGTATGTATGTGTGTGTGTACACAGTGTATATACACACTGTGTATTCCACAATTACTTGTATAGATACAGTGTATATACGTGTGTATATGTATATACACAGTGTATATATAATAATATATACATTTATTATATATGTCTGCAATATATGTATATTTGTATACATATATGTATATTACATGTGTATTTGAATTTCACAGTTTTTATATATACAGTATATATATGTATGTGTACATAGATGTATACATATACACACTATATATAAATAATATATACATATATATATATACAGTGTATATATGTATACTATACATACCACTGTGAAATAGATATCAATTGTGAAACTCTGTTTAAAGTCTATCCTTCCCACTGGGTTATGAGGGATACACCTGACTGAATCCTTGGTCTGTGATATAATGTATATATGAGTTTAATGAATGAATGGATGCCTTGTAAAGATACCATTTAACATTAATGTTAGTAGAAGGATGATTAGCTAGATTCTGGAAGACCAAGATTCTGCTTTTCCATGAAATGGTCATGGGGGTCTGAATTCCACTCAGATACTTTAGAGTATGGCTTCCTTCTGGAATCTCTTGATACAATCACTGTCTATTTCCAGGTTGGGCTAAGTTCATGGCATGGCACTCTCTAAACATACTTGGGTTTCAGTGTAGAGAGACGAAATGAGATGACAGACAGATGAAACTTTCACACAGTATGCTTGATTATTGTCATTCTTGGAGCTGACCAGGGCATAGTTGTAAGTCTCAGAAACACAGAGCTTATTCTTTCTAAAAGGCCTTTGTGATGTGAGATGCCAGGTCATCATCAATTAGAAAACATGTTCTGCCACCTACATTGTGCTGGTCAAGCACAAGGGAATCATGCTGGAAGGATATGGACTATCCTCTTGGCATTTACAATCTGTAAGAAAAGATCTATAAGAAAACATCAAGGTATATGTTGCAGTTAAAGCATCTGAGATGTGAACTCTTCCTGAGAGATTCTAGGGTGGCATTCCAGAAGAGGTGATCTTTAGACTGAAAACAGAATGGATGGGGAAGTGATTGGCATCAGGTTGAATTGGCTGAGATAGAGTCACTATTCTTTACTCCTTTGCATGGAAAATATTATAGGGAGCCAAGTATTCAAGAAGGTCTATATAATTATATATGGTAACCAAATATTTCTCTATCTCCTTCTGCACATGACCTTACTTGAGAGTGAAGGAAGAAATGATAAGGTAATTCATAACCAAAGAACAGTCCCCAAACCATGTCAAAGGATGTAAAGCAGATAAGATTACATCCTAACAGTAGCCTTAGTGCATCTCCTCATATGGGGGTCCAAACTTCATGAGATTCTTGGAGCATGAGATTCTCGGGGAAGCTGGGTAAGTGGTATCCCTGAATTTTTTAGCAGCTGCTGGTGTTGCAGTTGCCATGGAGATGGATTATGTCTGTGGAGTGGGTCCTTTCTGCTAATCAGTCTTGAGAGATCTTCTCATCAAGTGTGGTCCCTTTTCTCATACTCACCTTTGGGATGCACTTGAGACTTCTGAGCTCCAGTGTTGAGGTTTTGCAATAAGACTCAGTGGTACAGAGTCATTGGCCCAGAGTTAGTGTCCACTAAACTTGACATAGCAGAATATTGGAAAAATCCAAAGAATGATCACTTCTCCCTGAATGTGGATAGTTCCTAAGGACATCATGAAATGAGACTCATAAAACTGAAGTCTGCAAGGGAAAACAAGGCCATTCTTCTTCTCTGAGTACTTAAGCCTTGAGAAGAAATAGCATTCTGTCAATCTAGGCTGAGGTTTTTACGTTTTTGGCAACAGACATATTATAAATATATATTAAAGCTGTAGTTGTGCCAAAATAAGGAAAATGTACCCGTCCATCTTGATTGCTACTTTCCCAAGCATAAAAGTAAATTAGCCTTGACAAAAAGGTTGTTTATGTATATTGCTTTTTGAAAGACATTGCATATGGGCAGATACATTCTTCCAAAGAGAATCTTCTGCCAGCTATTTATTTTTGTTTTGGGTTGATAACATTCCTCATTGGAGATGGCCTCCCAAGGACAATTCCCACTGAGGTTTTTATGCTTGGATACACTGAGGAATTTTTGAAACATTTTGAAAAATAGTATTTGAAAGTGCTAGCAGCTGTTAGCCATTTTTTTCTTCTGTGTTTGCATTTTTATCAATAGAAGATGAGTGAATGTGTTTAAATGCTGGCCAGTGTATCCTACACCAGACAGAGTGTCTCCAGACCCCCACAGGTGCAAATAAGATATGTGTGTGTGTGTGCGCGCGTGTGTGTGTGTGTGTACAACAGAAAAAAAGGCATGGCAGAGGGGCATTCTCCAGACACAGGGGCTCAAGGATAGTGTTCAGCTATGACATCTCTCAAATATCCCTGGGATCCTATCATGTGTCAGGTAGTATGGATATTTATAGGAATTCAAGAGTCAGCAGAGGACATGACATATGCAGGGCAAGACAGAAAGTGATCAATGAGGCATCATGTGACACCTGGAGTAAAAAAGATCCAGAGAGTAGAAAGACATACATACCAAGAAACCTCATCTAGACCATGTCAGTGAAATAGACTTAGCTTAGAATCTTGGTTTTGTCACTCAATATATGACTTCAGACAGGTCTCCTCACCTGTATGAACTTCAGTTTCCACATTTGACATGGTATAATAAACCTCATGGAATTAGTTGTGAGGTATAAGACATAATAATAAACATTAACAATTTTGACCTGACTGACCACCTGTCCATCCGTCTGTCCATCCTTCCATCCATCCATGCGTCCATCCATTCACCCAGCTACATGTAGATACCTGTATATGTATCTTCCTCTCTATGTATTTTGTATGTACATGTACATACATTCTTACACACTCATTAGGAACCATGGCTACCACCACCACCACCACTAACAATATGAATAATGATCATGGTAATTGCAGTACAGATCATAATGCTAGCTGGCATTTAATGAATGTTAACTGTGTATTGGATATAAGTCAAGCACTTTATGTATATTACTTCCTTTAGCTCTCTAACAACCCATGGAGGCTAGTTCTATTATTTATTTTCAGAACTTGGAGGGAAATCAAACAGAAATCAAATCAATAATTAGTAGAATTAAATCTAAAACCGAGAGCCCATGTTCTATATGAGCTACTATGTGATCTATGTGGTCTCAAAAGGCAACAGAGTAAAGGTGAACCCTATGAGGCCTTTCAGCATGGGACACACTCTCTAAATCTCATCTTGCAGCCTTGAGCCTAGGCTGATGACAAAGAATTCTTACATGGCAGTGATCTTTTGCTATCATCTGTCAGTGTTGACTATGTGATGGTGGATGGGTTTGGGTGGGGTGTAAAGTAGAGGGTGATGGGGAAGTGTAGGCACATTAAACAAAAGAAAGAAGGTCATGAAATCAATCTGTCTGAATTACTGTCATAACAACAGAAGGTAGGTTGGTATTACAGTTTCCTGGAGTGGCTTCCTTACCAAAAAACTGTCTCTGAGTGATGTGGTCTCACATCCCCTGCTTTTATCAACTGGACAGACTTCCCTTCATGTGAAGGTATTTCAGAGGACCTCCAAGGCATTTAGGTCTTTCCCAGAACTTGTATTTTTTTCTATTCTAATTATCTGATCAAACAGAGTCAGTGACATCGACCCTATACACATTTTATTAGACCAAAAATTGAACCAAACATATACTGTGTGAATGGCTAAAGAGTGACTTCATGACACAGGGTCGATGCCAGGTAGAGCAAAATTAAGTTGTTTGTGTTTGTAGTACTATCTGGTAGGAGAATTTTCCATTTTTCTCTGACTTTTGACAAAATGGAGAGTGTTTCCATGAGGAAAATATTTGTTATTATTTCTCATAGTCTCATGATATTTGCAAGAAGGCCATGATATAAGATAGAATAAGGGTCTAAATGGCAATTACACTTAAAAGCTATGTATTTACAGCTTGAAAAAACAGTGGTATTTTACGCCTAGACCTCTGCTCATATTACTACAAAGCTGTACTCTTGGTTTTACATAATTAGCTTGAGAAGGTTGGAATTTTACCCAAAAACATGGCCAAAAGAACTGGCAAATATCATAGCAGAATTAACGCCACAATTTGCTTATTTAAGCTCTAATGTCAACTTCTGATCATACAATATAAATAAGTTAGACTTAATTCCTGGGTAAAATTTGGGGACACATTAATATCAACATGAGAAGATTTGGGAAAATGTTTGAACAGGGATTAAGAAACCTTCTTTACCAGATATTTAAAAATGCATTTGATCTCCTCATGGAACATCAGGGAGCATGTCTGATATTCACAGTAAAAGCACATATAGTTTGAAGAAACACTGGATATTGGTATGATTGAATCGATAGATGACAGTGGAGGAGTATGGAAACAGAATGAATCCACCTTGCACTTACTTCTCTCCAAAGATGAGTGGAAAGGAGAGATATACAACTTTTACGGGAATCATGTGACTATGACAATGTGCTGGCAGTTCTACAAGGGTGCCACAACCTCTTTTTCCAGATTCCAAAGAAATTCAAGCAGAATGGGCTCAGAATCTAGGAGTTAATACTTTCAGGTGAAGCTGCTTTATTTGGACTTCTGAATATATAGAAGGAAACACATAGTAAATTTTAGTGGAAGAGAGCAATTATATTCCTGGAATGTTAACCACTAGGAAGAGAGAACAGTGTGTGTGTGTGTGTGTGTGTGTGTGTGTGTGTGTGTGTGTGTGTGTTGAATATCACTTTGGTTCTTTAATGAGCCTTGGAAAGAAGTATTGTAATCCACAACATTATTCATCATGTGTCTAAATAAGAGTTCATGTGAACTTTCCCAGTCAGTGCCAGATGCATTAATCAATAAAGGACTCACTGAGAGAGGAGGATAGGGAGACAGAATGAGGAAACGTTAAGGCCATGCTGGATTCTTGGATTGGGGTGATAGGGAAAATAAGGACCTTTAAGTAGAAAAGATATTGTGTAATGGCAGGATATACACTACTCTTTAAGAATGCATTGAGTGTCCTTGGTCAAGTCCACTAATGGACTTGGTCAAGGCTCTCCTTTAACCTCCTCTATGAAATAAGTATAATGATAGCAACTTTCATAAGACTGTTGGTGGGTCAGATAGGTTATCAAATGTAAACTGCTTGGAAGAGTCTTCCACATAGTAAATATCATATAAATGAGTTAGAAACTTTCGGGTACATCTTGAGATTTCTCTCAATTCATAATGACCATCCCACCCAGAACTTAACTCACCTTCAGTGACATATCTCTAGCACCTGTGTGTTCAAAGAAACCCTCATTTCCTTTCCACAAATGCCCATGAGCCAAGTTGCTCCAGATGGAGGTCTGACTCTTAAAATTATAAATCTGAAGGGGGTAGTAAAAAGGGTCATTTAGGGGAGAAAGTGAGAAAGAGGTTGACTGATTACCTTTTTGGTCCTACTGAGACATGAAAAAGTGTAGAGCCACTGGGAAACAAAGAAAATCAGTTCGCAGAGATGACTGAGACACACAGACTCAAGAGACAAAGTCCTGACAGTAGTGGTCCTTGGCTTCAGTTCCCTCTTAGACATGACTGCCCCTTGTTGATGGTTTCTGTGAGATCTTTCTTAATTCCTGTAATCAATTTCCCTTTTAGCATGAGCTTCTTCAAGCTGGTATCTCTTTCTTGAAAGAGAAAAGAGAGCTCTACCCATCTTTTAATTCAGAGAACAGAGTAAATTATGCATGATGGATGACATCTATATCCAGGAATTTCTGGTTATGATATTTACAGAAACTGACAGTTAGCCATATGGGTAGAATTACACACCCTCACTAAAATTCACTGTGATGCTGGAAATAGAAAAATCAGGGCATGCTAAAAGAAGATAAGTAGAGGTGCTTTGTTTCAATATTTCTTTATGAACTAGCCAATATCTGAGATTTCAGTATTTTACTTAACTTTCAGCAGATGTGGTATTTTTCAGTTTCACTCAGTTAGTACCTAGGCTGATTTAGGCAAAGGGAGAATTTGTATTTCTTGAAATCTAACTGAATGGTAGGGAAAGCAATTATAAGGCTGAGGTTCAAGAATAGGTGGGTCTAAGGACTTGAACATCTTAAAATCTCACTATCTCTAAAATCTCACTGTCTCTAAAATCTCACTGTCTCTATTTCTTTCTAATTGCTGGCTCATTCTTTTATCATCTAAGCTAACATCCTCATGCAATGACTCCAACCTTTTGCCTTATTTTCTCTGTGTGGAAAACAAGAACATGGTTGCAGACATCTTACCCCTAGAACACACAGGCCTGTGTCTTGACCCATAGTCACATACTAAGGAAAGGATTTGGTGGTTTAACTTGCACCAGTCATTCTCTTCTGGGCCAAACACATGTGGCTAGGGTAGCTCAAGAACAATGACTGGCTCTTCTTAGGTGAAGAGCTTACCCCCACATTCAACTCATTCTGGGAAGGGGGTCATCAACTTGAATGAACATTGCAGAAGAAAATATACAATATCTAGGAGAATAGGTAATGACAAATCTCTTAATGAAGCCCTTGATATCCTGAATGTTTGGAGACTCTCCATGCACTTTGAAATCATTCCCCATTCTATGTAAATAATAAACAAAATTAATAACTTTATAATTGCTTATGTTGCTTCAAGAAAGGTCAGTTTTAAGTTGTTAAAAATATACATTTTGGTATCAGAACTTAGGGATGTGGATTGGAGAGACAGATTTTTAGTTTACTGTTTAGTGATGAGCATTTTGGTTTGCTACATCCCCGCTGGTCTTTTAAAAATTAAAATTAGTCTACACTATTTTTGTAAATAATCATGTTAAGTTTTAGAGTAACTCAGAACTAAAATAAAGATTCCATGATTTTATTTTTAAGTATATGTGTGTGTGAGAGAGAGACAAAAAGAAAAAGAGCGAGATACTTAAATTAAGACAAACAGGGTGAATACTTATTAATCAGGGTTGTAACAGTTGCTGATAGCTGGGAATGGACCAAATGACTTCCATTTCTCCTGATAACCCATTGAGGAGCACAGAGCTTACAAAAGTAAATTCTAAGATCTTAATGATGTTTATTCCCACATTAAGCAGGATTTTAAAACATAAGAGTCTTTTGCACTGCCTTTAGTCAAATCTATAACTCTATACTATTTTTAGGCACCTGACTGATTAGACTATAAACTTTGAAGGTAACAAAAACAATGCAATGCAAAACTGCTGGACCACAACAGGAATTTTTATGCTACTTAGAATCTTTGGTTTCTCTGTCAGTGCAATTCCTTCCTGTGTATAAACCCTGAGACTTTTTTTTTTTTTTATCAGAAAGAGACAGGTTGAATGTCAAACCACTCCCTTTCCATCCTCACCATATCTCACAGCCTCCTACACACATGTACATATGGTCTGAGGCTACCAATGAACCAGCAGACTCTTCTATTTAATATTTTGATATTTTGTTCTTCATGAATTCCTTTGCTTAATTATAATTAAAGGAATGTCAAAATTATTTATTTTGATTACTGCATTTTAAACATCCTCTTTTCCCCCTTAAATTTCACACCTGAAGTGAGCGCTTTACCCTTGTCCTAGCCATGATAATTGGATAGATTTGAGTTAAAGTTCATGTGGTCTCTTAACTAGTGTTTATTATAGTCGGCCTTGATTTTTTCCAACCTTGAAACAAGAATAATAGCCAAAATATCCTTGTCAGGATTTCTAGGATTGAATAAGAAGGTACATGCAGTGCATTTTGTATACTTGACACAGAGTCAGTACTCAATAAATATAACTAGCATACATGGCAGTGACAGCAATAATAGATAAAATTTGAGCTCACAGTCACCGACAGTAAGTAATCCCAACCCTAGAGAAATCCTACCTGCTGGAAGAGTCAGACATGTATATGAGTAGGCATCAGTCAATGAACTGTTATAATTGAAGATTTACAGGCGACATGAAGAGTGCACAAAATGGGGAATACCAACTGCTATCTCAGAGGTCATAAACTGAGTAGTGAACATTGATTGGGAAATTTTGTAAAGCAGGAGAGAAGAAGGGTCATCACAGGTTAAAACAACAGTAGGCAAAAAGATCAGAAGACAGAAAGGGCCCAAATATTCAAAGATATACTTTGTAACTGGAATGGGAGATCTGGTAGAAAAGCTGCAGGAGATAAAACTGCAGGAGATAAAACTGCTCTGGATATATATTATCTGTAATTATGAGCACTGAATTACAATTGTAGAGAAATCAGATTTTGTTATGGAGGATTCTATTATAGAATTTTGACACCCAATTTTGAAAAATTCATATACATGAATTGTGCAATGGTAATGGTGTGAAGGGTGGGTAACAAAGCTGTAAGAGGATGGTGGCAGAGATACGCATTAAGGCCACTGTCAGGTTCAGGCATAGAAGGTGAAGCATGAATTAAAGCACCAGCAGCAGTGCAGAAAAGAAGGAAGGAGGTCTGATCTACATATAAGAGACAGAAACAATGAGACAGAGTATGGAGGTAAGGAGGAAGACCAACTGAAAATGACTAGATGATTTCATCTGTAGTATTTGGGTAAAGAATACATGAAGAGGAATAAAAGTAGATTATGTATGGGTTGGGAGGAGGAGATGAAAGACCAGATTTTAAACACATACAACTTGAAACACCAAGGTGAATGTCCAGGTGGAAATACTCTAGTGACAGTTGGAAATATAAGTGTGGTATGCAGAGGAAAGGTGAGGCTGAAGTTTGAGTACTGACGAGAGCAGAGAAAACACATGTGCTATCTCTAGGTGAGATAGGAAGTAGAGCTGAGGTCCCCATATTCCCTCCTTTCTTCTCCCCAGTTGTATCTTCAGATGGTTCTTATAATAATTATATGCTTTTCATGCAGGACATGGTCCCCAGCAATGTCCTCAAAGTTTTCTTACCCTAGCAATCTGGTCTGCCATTTGGAGACGTCCATCCAGCTCTCGTCTGATCTGGGCTGCTTGTTCATCTGGATTGTCCAGCTGTACAAAAACACAAACATGGAGACTTTCAGTCTAGATCACAAAAGTCAACAAATTCATAACTTTCTATTTTTAACCTCCCCTCACTCCTGGGTCCTCATGAACCTATTTCGATGAACATTAAGACGTTTAACTGACAAATGTAGTTGGAGTGAAATACTAAGTTATATCCTCTATGCAGAACATGGTATTGGTAAACAGTTGCTAAGATAACTGAAAGACCTTGAACATGTATCATTTCTAAACTGCCAGGTAGCAGTGCTTCTAAACAGGGCCTAGCACAGCACCTCTGTTTGGATCCAACGAAGAAAGTGCTTACATGACAGATATATGAGGAAGGAGATAATACTGTAAGCATTAGAAACATATGGAGCAGACACAGTACATCTTCATAATGCTTAGGAACATGCATGATTAAGCAGTTATTGCTTCTTTTTCATTGACCCCTGGGAACTTGTCAACCGGCACACCAGATGGTCACCATACTCAGTTGGTGTTAATATCTAAATTGAAATTTATCCTTGTTTTCATGATGACTTGAGTTAATAGGATACAAAGATTGATGTAATCAGGCCTAAAAAGCCTGATTTTAAATTTCCTGGTTTTAAATTTTGCAAATATAGGATAAAAGGGTAAGTTATAGAATCTTCATTCCTTACTATAAATCAGTGAAAGAGACTGCAAGCAGTTATGTCACAATCTTAAAATACTAAATCTGTGGGGGTCATGTGAACCCTTTGAAATAACACAACTCTCCCAAAGAAGTGTGAAATATCATAGGCAATGCATATATGAATGAGCACAGCTGTGTTTTCGCAAATTTTATTTTTATTGAGCTAATGTTGGTTCATGACATTGTATAAGTTTCAAGGGCACTACTTTACTTCACATACTGACATCTCATCTAGGCATTTATATATCACCATCTCTGCTACCAAGGGTCTAGTACTTGACCAATACAACTGTATTTACAACAATGGGTAGCAGGTCTTAGTTGCCAGATGTCTGATCTTTGACAGGAAGTTACTTCCTTTTCTTCAAGAAAGCTTAGTATTAGCTTGCAAGCTGTAATTGACTCTGCTCTGTTCAGTAATTTATGACTAATTTCATTCACAGAATATGTTTAGCAGTGAACAGCATTCAAGTAGGATGTATTTTATTCTATTCCTCTTTTTAGTATATATTACCTAAAAAGAGAAACTTAACATGTAAGTTTCTAAGGACGTTTTTCTTTTTTATTTTCTTTTTTAATAATTTATTTATATATAAATTTCACATTTCTGTGATCTCTGGGGTTACCCCCCCTCCCTGACCATTCCCACCCTGTCCCATCCCCCCACCCCAGGTTGTGTAATTCAATTTGGTTGTTGGCTTGTTTTGTCTTCATGGATTTTTGTTTATCTTTCCCATGTCCCATATAGTAGTGAAACCATTTGGTTTCTGTTTTTTTTTTTTTGACTTGTTTCTGCTAATATGAATTCTTCTAAGTTCATCCATGTTATCATGAAATGACAAATATCCAATTTGTCATTTTTAATTGATGAGTAATATTCCATTGTGTATATATACCACATTGTGCATATAAACCAGTCATCTGGTTTAGGACGTTTTTCTTAAAAGCCATTTTTATTCAGAAATTTGAAAATTATAAGCCAACTCCATTCTAAAAAAAAAAAAAAAAAACACCAAAAAACTCTCATCTCCACTGTGAAATGGTATAGAAAATAACTCATTTGTAATAGGAGGTAACAAGGACACCAGAAAATTTATGGTCATACTTTTTAAGCATCATGATTAATGCTCTTTGATTTTTTTTGTAGAGACACATAAAGGTCTCTCTGGCTTATGCTATGCATTTCAATTTTCCTTTTCAATTCAGTAGTGAGCACTGATTGCCTTTCCAACTTTTTTCCTTTACATTCTACAGATTTTTAAAAATTTTATTTTTAGTGTTTTACATCTTTGAGCACCAAGATTCATAAATACTGGTTTGCAACATTTGACCATGTATTCTAACGTAATATTCCCTAAAGAGTGCAACAACAACAGTCTTAATGGAGACTTCGAAAGAAAGATTTCCAGAATGGCTTGGAAAGCATGGTCAGATAAGTTTGGGAGATGATAGGTCTAAATACATAAGGTCTCCGAGAAGTTCTTAAGCAAGGAAATTTGTTAGAGTTTGATCATTTCCACTATTTATTGTCTGTATAAATTTATGTGTCTATTTTACTTGCATTTGTAACTGGAACAAGACTTTTGAATGTTCTCAGTAGGTTTACATCTGGATATAAAGAAGACTTGAGGATGTCCAATAAAACAGTGAAAACAACTTGCTAGAGGTTAAAATTAGTGCTGAGAACATTGTTTCCTAGGTGTCTCTCCTTGTTAATCAATTAAGTTATTGACTGAGTTATCTATTTATAGCTTTGTTGTTGAGCGGACACTGATTTTCAACATGGTATATGATTTAGCAGTATAGGTTCACACCTCTTCAGGTGTGTGCTACCACATTACAACTACCACCAGTTCCAATTACTCTTCACCATAGTCTTCTAGATCCCTCCTCATCTTTGCTCCCACCAACTCCCTCTGCTAGCCTCAATTCTACAGTCAGAGCTTTAGAGCTTTTTTTTTTTAAAGTTTTCTCTGTTTCTTTTTGTTTGTCTGTATTCCGCATGAGTGAAATCACCTTCTATTTGTCTTTGTCCTTCCGATATTGATTATCGCAGTCACCCCCAGTTCCACCCATATTACTGCAAATACCAAAATTTCATCTTTTTAAAAAAATAATGTAGATATGTATGACATCATCTTCATCTACTCCTCTTAATCTATTCACTAGTGCTGATTCTATAGCTTGGCTATTGTAACTAGTGCTGTAATGAACACAGGAGTGCACATATCCCTTTGAATGAATGTTTTTACATTCTTCAGAGAGATACCTATGAGTGGAATTGCTGGTTCATAACAATTTGTTTTTTGATTATTTTGAAAAACCTCCATTCTGCTTTCCTTAGGAATTAGGCCTGTCTACATTCCTACCAACATTGTAAGAGGGTTCCTTTTTTCCACTCATTCACCCTTACCTTCTTGTTTCTGGTCTTTTCTGACATGGGCCATTTTCACAGGTATGAGAATATGATTTTGATTTACATTTCCCTAATGATAAGTGATTATGAACATTTTTTCATATCCATTTCATATCCATCTTCTTTAAAGAAGTGTCTATTTAATTCTTCTCATTTTTTATTGGATTAAAGACTTGGAGTGAGACTTGAAACTATAAAATACATAGAAGAAAATAGGTAAACCATTCCATGACAGAGGTTTTAGCAATGTCTCTGGACCCAACTAGAAAAGCAAGGGAAACAAAAGTGAAAATAAACAAATGGGACTACATTAAGTAGGAAAGCTTCTGTACAACAAAAGAAACTAAAATAAATGACTAAAAATATGACTAAAATAAAAAGGCTACCATATGTGAAAAAACATTTTCACAACATACATCTGACAGTGGGTTAATATCAAGGTTGATAAAGGAAGGAATGAAAAAAGAGAAAAGAACCCAATCAACTGTTAACTTAAACTTAAATCTGATTTTTTTTTTTTGCCTAATATACATAGCAGACCAGTTGGAAATCTTATTCTAGATAAAATAAAGAGAACTAGCCAAAAATTCTTGTACCACTAACTATTGGATCACCACTTGCTGACAGTGACACATGGGAAACAATGTTCTCAGCACTGTTTTCAAGCTTCAATAAGATGTTTTTACTCTATTTTCTTGGAAACCCAACTCTTCTACATATCCAGGTGCAAACCCACTGGGAATACTAAATGTCTTGTTCAAGTTTTATATGCAAATAAAACATCTGACTGTTCTACTGAAAGCAAGAAAATAGGGGCTAAAATTAGGAAGACTGTTAGCGACATGGTGCTAATAGACTACATTTTGCTCATTAATTATTTGATTTATTCATTTAGTCATTCATTTATTAAATTTTATGGATGTCCTGATATGGCAAAATACTGGAATATAGAAAGGAACAAGTCAGACACAACCTCTGCATCCATGGAGCTTAAATATAGGAAGTATAGATGTGTTTATTTGAGTAATTACTTAAAAAATTACAAAGATGTGAAATTTATATATAAATAAATTCTTTGCTAAAAAATAAAAAAAATTAAAACAACTATTTGATGCTATGTAAATATTTAGTATTACTTAAATAATAATTTTTAAAAGTATGGGTGTGGTTATTTGAATAATTTGGGCATAAAAATAAGGGATTCATATTTATTGATGCCTATGTCAAAGCCAGACATCCTATGATTTGAATTACAGCCTTTTCTAAAGGGTTCTAAGATATAGCTGTTAATGTGTATCCTCCCATGAAGAGGATCATGAGTCAGAAAATCCTGCTCCCTCCTAAAAACTTATAATATATATATTAGCATACTTAATATTCCAAGTAATTTTAGAGTAAATAAGCCCTTGTATCTGCATTTAATTTATTCTTCTGCACAAATATTCCACTGAAGACATTCAAAAGAATAGTTTGGAAAATTTTACAAGTGAAGCAACAACTTGTGGTAAGTACCACTATTAATATCTCTGTATATCTGTTTTCCTTCTTAAGTGCCTTGTTTGGTTTTCAGATTGATCCTGACAATTAAGTAAACTCAGTACCCTCACTCTGTTCCTTGTATACATGGTGCTATTTGACACAGGGCCACCACTGTGGAAAAGAGAAAAGTTTACCCTCTATTACCTATCAATCACCTGATTTCTTCTGGGGAGGCTGCAATAGTACCTGATCTCTCCTTAAGAAATGATAGTGATGGGTAGGTCCAGTCTGCCACTTAGAAGCTGTGTGATCCAAGGCAAGTTACTGAACCTCTCTGTGCAACAAAGTGAGAGTATGGAGTTTACTTGTCATGATCAGTCTGAAAACCAAACAAGGAACTAAAGATATCCTTGTCTGAATAATGAGAAGAAGGCTGCCTAAGGGTGTCAGGAGGATTTACTGAGACAAGGGATTCATAAAGTGTCCAGCATAGAGGTTGTCAAGCAGCAAAAACCTCAGGAGTGGTTGCTGTTTGTTATTAGAGCAGCCCTTATTGGCTGTATTTCTGACATGGGCCACAATGGGGC
Organism: Uropsilus gracilis; assembly: GCA_004024945.1. Taxonomy (NCBI): domain Eukaryota; kingdom Metazoa; phylum Chordata; class Mammalia; order Eulipotyphla; family Talpidae; genus Uropsilus; species Uropsilus gracilis. Next base: position 38,602 of record PVHY01000297.1, on the reverse strand, counting down.
ATCAAAGAGTCACATGAGAAGGCACCAGATGGAAAGGTATCCCTCCTTAGTGTGGATGTGGGTCTTGGTCTGATAGTTTTTGCAGTGAGGAGGTGGGTGGTCAGAGACTCCATCTTTTAACAAATTTCCCTCACTTCCCAGTGTCTTCCATTTTCTTGAGGTCAAGTCCCTTTACTCCATTAGACTTTAATTAGCAGGAATGACCAGAAGGCAGACGCTGTTGCCTGACCGCTAATGATCTGAAGAGAGGATGAAATCAGAAATGCAACTGAAGCTCCCTAAAATAGGCTGGCATGTTAGAGAAAGAAATCCTCCATGGAGGAGTTTGACAGCCCCACTGTATGAAACCCAAAAATATAAAGCGAAATCAAGTAATTACCTTTTCAAGTGCTAGAAAGGCTAGAGAGTGAGCTTCCATGGAAACGAGGTCTGTTTACTGCGCTGGTCTTTTCCACTGAGGAAAAGATCAGCTGGAGAACCAGGTCAAGGGCAAACCTTTCCCATTGACAGCTCATTAGGGTTCAAAATGTACATGTGTGTGAAGGCTCTTTACCTAATTAGACAAATAATCTTCCTACTAGCAGAGGTCAAACAGGCAGCATGGTTGTTTTAACTTGTCAGTCAAGCAAAAGAACTATTCCCTTCAGCTATTCTTTTTAAATCATAGAGCTCTGATATCAGCACAGTTAAGCGTAGACAAGTATCACCTAAGCCATCAGTTAAAGTCTGTTCTGAGCAGGAACTCCCTCCAGATAATGAGCTGTGCCCCCTTAGTCAACAGAGGGACAAGGACTGGGACTAGCACTGCTGTCTCACTGTTCTGTGCCTACAGGAAAGCCATGGTGGAGGAGATAGCCCTGAGAATCCTGAACAGGAGTGTTAGTACCCAGCCATCTTACTTCCTGGTTGCAGGAATCTGTCAAGTTGCTAATATCTCTGAGCCTTGGTTTTTGCAGCTGCAAAACACAGATGACTTTTTATTTTGCATGAGTACTGAGAGGACTAAATGAGAAAGTGTGTAGTGCTGTGCAAGAAATTCAGGTTGACGTGGGTCCAAATCTTGGTTTTGCAGTTTCCTTTCTGAAAATAATGAAAAAATAGCTCAGTACAGTCTTGGTCTCTTTGTATTACTGGGAAAAGACATTCCCCAGCATGTTAAGAAGGTTGAGATGACATGTATGCAAAACAGCTAGCAAGGTGCTGGCACATAGTAGGTCCTAGAGTTTAGCAAATTATTTCTAGAATCATCCCAATTTTAGGTGGGTATCATGAGATGTGAACTTTCCTCCCTGTCCCTCTGTCATTTATGAAGGAAATCAGAGACAAGGGCAGGGAAGCCTTGGAGTGAACATGATGAGCCTGTTTTCTGATCCTTGATTTACCCTTAGCTGGGAATCTTGGGTCAAAGTCATGATCTCTCCACAGCCCCTTTCTCTGAGAAATGACAAAATCTAAGTAATTTTGTTTCAGGAGTCTCTGAAATGCCTAGTCCAATATTTCTCAAAAAAAAAAAATACTCTGGAGTGCACTTCTGCAGGTTTCCTATGAGAAGAGTCTGTGCCAAAATAAAGTCTGTTCCCTCTCTCCCTTTCCTGGAGAGCCCAACACACATAAGTGGACAGCCCTACACCAAGCAACTTTTTGGTCCAACATCCTCCAAATGTATCTGACCATGTAAGTCATAGGAACACAATAGACATAGGAAGACAACAACACATTCTGGGATCTTCATCTAGGCGAAATCTGTAGGCTCTGCTTTTCTCATATCCAAGGACAGAATTTTTGGTGGATGGGGGCTGGAGGAGGGAGGAAGCAACCCCACTGTGAAAATGGGTCTATATCTCAGTTGAAAGGAACACCTCCCTTCACGCCCACCCCCCGACCCCTGCAATGACCACTTATACAGTAGCAGAGAAACCACGGTGTGGCCCAGGCTTGCAGTGCCCTCAATACCCTCAAAATTCTGGATGACCAGGCTTGACTATGTACCTGGGACCCATCCTTGGGCACAGACTTTTCTTAGGGATGACTGAATTCTCTGGGTTCATGATCTCTGATGGTTTGGAGGTGAGTCCCACTCTGGACTCTACCAAAGTCATTACATTTCCTCTTTACTTCCACAAGGCATCCTTCAGTGAAGCAAAAAGAAGACAGTATTCAAATAGGCAGAAAATTTAAACAGGAGCCAGTAGGTTACATCATGTATTTTGTATTATTTAAGTTAAACAGTTGTTCTTCTTTCTGGACAAGTCTGTAGTACCTCAGCTTCAAAGCAAAATGGATCCACTTCAGCCTCTGCTCTAAAATGAAAATGGTCAGGAACAGTAGCTGGAAGAAATTTTAGAAAAGATGTGATTATCCCAGGCCCAGGAGAAGCTCCAGCCGAGCTCTGCGAGCCACCATGTCCCCCCACCCCAGTATGCTCCCTGACTCCTGTGGAAGGGATGCTTTCTCCTGCTGCTAGGTCTTTGTGCATGCTCTTCCTTACACACAGAGCACTCTCTCCCTGTCTCTCCCTGCACTGGTAACTGTCTCTTACCCTTCCTCCTTCAGCTTTGCAGCAAACTCTTCTCTGATGTCTGGAGACTCTTGACACATGCTTTTCTGGCATGAGGCATCTCTCCTTCACTAGCATTTATCACAATTAAAATTTTACATGTATTCATAACTAGGTGCTGTCTACCTACTAGATGGTAGACCCAGGAGGGCAAGGCATTGTGCTTCTGCTCACTGTGCAGCCCCAGCCCCTAGCATGGTGCCTTATACAGAGTGAGCTCTGATGGCTGCCTGATCTTCTGAAAGACTGAGTTGTTAAATCTGACCTAATGAGGGGAAGTGACCTGCCCACATTCACTCAATGATCAGTGTAACAGCTGGGACCAAGTTCCTATCTGCTAACTTATAATTTGCTGCCTAGTTTTGTCCCAGGAAGAACCATTCTTTCCAGAAAAATACAGACAAATGTTGCTGCTCTACGGTCACATTCCTGATGAACCATTCTTAATCCCAGGCTTCAGGGAACTGAGGCAGGTGTGCCACAAGCAGCTGAGGTGAAAGTCACCTGTTGACCTGGGCTCAGCTCAGTCTGTACACCTTGTTTCCTCTCTGCTTCCCAGCCTGGTTCCTCAGTTCTCAGAGATTAGTGTCGGAGAAGGAGGCAGCCAAGAGCGACTGCAGAGGTGGGTGGAGGTGCCTCCCATAAAGCACTCTTCTCAGTTGGCACAGCCTTCCTTGTCTCCACAGCCTGTTTTTTATCCTCCTTCAGAGAAAAAGTGCTCCAGTAAATGCTGCCTTCCTGGTGCATTGCGGTTTGGAAAGTTACAGCCAGGACAGTGTCAGTTCCCAACCTGGGATGTGAAGTCCCAGCTCCTGTCTTAGAATGTGCTGAGATTTGAACTGTGGCTAAATACGTCCCCAATGTCTGATTGACACCTCCAATATTTTTCCTGCCATCTCCTACAGTCTCTAATTTCTACCCCTAATGTGTAGGTCAGCAGGAGTCTTTTTTTCATTTTCCAGATTCAAATCCTTGCCTTCCCATTTTGAAGTTGGGCAATGTTTTGAAAGTTATTAGATACTCCAAACCTCAGTTTTTAATTTTTTCAACTATCTGAACTGTAAAAGAATAATAAGACTACTTTATAGTATTGATGAGAGGTTCAATGAGATGTCTGACACTTAACAGCATACCTGGCATGTACTTTCAGCAAATCTTACCAGCCACTGGTACTTGGCATTCTGCAGCCTGCATAACTCTAACCCTTACACAAATTCTGATTCTACTAACATGCAAAGGGGCTGAACACAGTCTCTTCAATTTCATGTAAGAAAGTTGGGAGAGCTTAAATCATTGGCTAGTAATTTCAGAGAGACTTGGCTAACCCTGAGAAAACAAAGCATAGGTTTTAGAATTAGAAAACTTTAAGATTAAATCCTATCTCTGTCACAAACTCACTGTGTGACCAGAGTCAGGACTCCCAACCTCTCTGGGCTGCTTCTATAGTTGCTGTTCTAAAATAATACCCTTAGAGAACCATAGTAATGATGATGACAAACATTTCCACACTGTAGGGGCTAATACATTGTAGGCTTATTATCACTTCTTCCATTATTATAGGGGTGAATCTAATGAAATCTGTAGACTTCTTACAGGAGTCTTTTACCAAGGCTCTGTTCCAGGGTTATTTATAGAAAAAAAGCATAAGCTTGTTGTCCCTTATGCACTCAATTCCATTCTGTTTTTATAAAGATTACCCAAGGAGATAACACCTCATTTGTGAAGCATTAAAATAGGATCACTGGTGTCTTTCTTTACCATGCCTTCTGCCTTATTTTCTTCCCAAGAGAAGACCTTGAGCCGGTCAAAGTTTCCATTCTGGATGATGCACTTCTTGACTGCAAAATGTGGGATTCAGCTCCCAGAGTGTGCCAGCCAATGAGAGGAGCTTTTGCATGTTAGTCACTAGTTTTATATCTTTGCTAGCTTCTGGCAATGCAGTAAATATAACACAAGAGCTCCAAATGCAGTAATTTTCTGAGCAAGGGGCAAATAAATACGGAAAAAACACGCAAACAGAAGAGCAATTCTTTCCTTTTTGATCCTGCAGCAGAGCTCAATCAGTCTCTTTCCATTCACTCCCCATTTGAAATGACCTCCTCTTGCCTTTCCATTTCCAATCTAGCATATCACTTCGGGTCTGCTTTCAGATTTTTCCTTTGTGGACATTCGCTTTGATTGCTTTAGCCAGGCAGCCACTTGCTTTTCTAGCATTTCTAACCACTCTAGTAATCAAACTTTCCACATGTCACATGTCTGATTTCCTTTCCCTGCCATAGCAGCTGTATGGTACAGAGTCAAGGACCCAGGATCTGGAACCAGTCAGATCTTGGCTCAAATATTTGTCACCTACTACCAGTTCTGTGACACTGAGATAATAAGCTAAAGTCTCTGTGTCTGTGGCCTTATTGGCAAAATGGGATCACTAATAGTCATAATGCAGATAGAGGCTTATTATGAGCATGGGAGAACTGGAGTTCTTTAAAGCACTTAAGGTGATGCCTCAAGTATAATGTGGGCACTGAAAGCAAAGACCATAATCTAGTACCACTGAGGTTGGGTCTGTGGTTTTTGTTCAAATTGAAGGACACACCTGTGGTTATAATGGGTCATCTTAACAACCTATCCAACTGGGGTTAGACATGGTCCAGTTCACCTGAACTCTCCTGAAGACAACGGGAACAGAAACTGCTTAAAGAAGGGACTGGGCATGTCAAACTGGGTGGTAGCAGTAGCAGCAGCTTGGGCAATGGAGAAGCAGGAAATTTTGTGTAAAAAGAATGCTGGGAACTAAGTTTAACCCTTCTTAACTCTTCAGTTACTTCCTAAGTATCTTGAACCCAACTGTTCCCTCATGCACTTTCCAGGCTGTCACCTTCTCCATCCTGGACCACTGACCTGTTTACAAGCATCCTCTTGATACAGCAGTTGTCAGTCCTAGTACACAGAGAATCACCTGGAAGAGTTGAGAGGGAATCCCAATGTCCCATCTATACCTGATCAACTAAATCAGACATCTGGGTTGTAGCATCAGTAATTTTATTAATCCATCCAGGTGATTTCAAAGTGCAGCAAAGACTGAGTACCTTAATCCAAATCCAGAGTTTGTCAATTGTGTGCTTCTTAAACTTTAGTGCACATGCAGAGTCAAAGAATAAATCTATTTAAACAGACTTCCCGGGCTCATCTCTTGAGCATTTTGATTCAGTCGATCTGAGTGGAACTCAAGAATATGCTCTTCAAACAAGTTCCTGAGTGATGCTGATTCTGTGGTCCACACTTTAAGAACAAAGATAAAATCCTTGCTCAGCACTGCATTTTGCTCATTTTTGGGGAATAGTGCATTTGCCCATGTTACTGTCCTGTTTAACACCTTGAACAATGTCCCAGTTTCCTTGTTAAGAGGAGTCTGAGATCCTTATCAAAACTTAGGGTGCAGTTGGCATCTGTCTCATACGCAGCTCTCCAGCCTTGTCTTCCATCATTCTGTCTTACCCTCCAGGCTCAAATTATGTTTGCTTGCCCCCAAGCCTATGCATATGTTCTCTCTTCCTTGGCTAACTTTATCTAGCTAAGTTACTTACTCATCCATGATTTACTTTTAATGTTTCTTCTTTAGGGGTTACAGTCAAGGTTACATCCTGAAGTCTTCCTTAGCACCCTGAAACTCCTCTTTTATCACTTTCTTCACATTTGCATAATTTGCTACATGTTGTCATCCTGGAAAACTGTGAATGTCTCTAGGATAGGAGTATTGACTGTCCGGTTCACTATAAACTCTTCAGTGACTGATGTATGGTAGGGAGTATTTGCAGAATTAAATTTGACATGGCAATAAGAATATCTACTTGACAGAGCTGTTTAGATGAGTTAATGAGATAAGTTTGTTCAATCTCGGCACAGTGTCTGACATTTAACAGGTGCTCAAATCATGACCTAAATAGAAATCTGAATGCAAATGGTTTAAACTTATTAAATTCTTTTTAAATGTAATGTTTAAAGTGAATATTTACATGTAGAAGGAACTGAAAATAACTGATAAAGTTTGTGTGAATAACAGAAATGTGAACCTCTGCTTCCTCTCCTGAAAAATGGGCCTATTAATATTCAATGAATATAATTGGGACTATCAATAATATTCAACTCAAGTTGGAATTTTATACCATTTAAATTAATATTCAAATTATTAAATACCATTATTACTCATTAGTACTTGCTTTTACCAAGTACTGTGCTGAGTTTTGAGCATGGGGCAAACACAGAATTTGCCATCTTTGTGGTAAATTTTATGGTCCACATGAGAGCTAATATGTACTGAATACTGAATATTTTCTATGACCTGGCACCCTACAAGTGTTTCATACATTCCTTGTTTAATACTTGAAGAAAATATTACTATTACAATCAATACTACTGAGATGTCAGTTGGGATATGAGTTATTTGTCTGAATCCAGTGAAAATGCATACACTCAGATCACAAGGCATAACACTCAGTTTAGATAATTTTCAGGATTTTTTTCAGAAACAAAAGGGGTTATTTTACAAGATTAGTAAATGTTACACACATGTAAATTACTTTTATTATTACTAAGTTTGAATTTAGTTTTTACTAGTTCTTGAAATTCTGTTTAGGCAGCTGATTTGATGGAAAATGGTGTTTTTGACATAAATAGTATAGGAAATAAAAGTGCCTTTTTGTTCTGTTGAATAATTTTGATATCTCAGCAGCATCGAATTGTGGTAGAAAGCAATTTATAACTGGAAAAAATAAGGCACTCAACAGGAAATTCAAAAAACATCCAATGATGTTTAAAATACCTCTACACACTAGCAAAATCGAATGCTTTTGCTAAAAATGCCTGGTCTTTATTTTAATTGGAAGGGAATGCCATTTTCAAATATTGCTAACACAGTATAAAAGTTACTCACAAGGTCAAATGAAATAAAGTTTTATAATTTATGAGGACATGAATGTATAGAGAGAATAACAGATTTATAATAGTAGAAAACATTCAGAGCTTAAAGTGACAGAGCTTATTAAAATTGAAGCAAACTGAAGTGCACAACTTTGAGCAGGAGGGAAAGGGGGGGAATGGAGGGGACGGTGGGGGTAAACCCCTGGGATTACAATGTTGTGAAATTTATATATAAATGAAAAAAATTGAAGCAAATACCAAAATTTCCAGGGTAAATGAGAACTGTTACATGTTTCTCTCTTTCCCTTTGAACAACATGTCACAAATACAAGATGTGCTTAATTTCTAGTCCCAGGCTGATCATTATACAAGTACCTGCTAGAAAGTGGGTCTATTCATAAGTCTACCCATATAAAACATTATCTCATTTTGTGTGACCTAAAGATTGTCTACTTTGCTGGTACCATTGTTCAAAGTCACAAATATAAAGGATATGTTTCATCTTGACCAAGACCTGTCAAAGGAACTGTTGATTTCTGCTGTCAAATCCACAACCAAGCACATATAGTTTTTATTAGTTATTTAAAATATCTCTGGGTAAGTGTTGGGTTCCAAATATTCCAGTAGATGAGATAAATGATTTTTAAAAAACCAAATTGCATCATCAGCATTTATTATATTCTTTCTGCATAAGATATACTGTATATTATGTCACAGATAAGCAGAGAGATCAGGATACCATCTATTCTAACACATGTGACTTCTTAAATTCTTTGTGGGTACTGATATGCACTCTTGTCATATTCAGCAAACTGGAATTAGTTTGGATGATGCAGAGATAGAAGATTCTGTATTTTTGATAAAGTGTGAGTCAATAGTCCCATGTTATTTATTGGCAAAGATAATCATGTGCTATAAGTAAATATTAAAAAAGTAAATTAAAAATGGGGTACAAATGCATCAGAATAGACTAACTTAGGATAACAAATTAGCCCTGAAATCTCAGTGGCTTAGTAATAATGGTTTATTTTTTGCTTTAGCCTACATGCTCAATATGGATTACAGGGGAATACTAATCATGATTAATCAGGGACCTGACCAAACAGAAGTAGCACTGTTTTGTGACACTCCATCTTAATATGTGGCTTCCAGGTTCACTATGACAAGAGTACATGGAGCTTGAGGAGCTCATAGCATGTTAGCTGGATCGATTCCTAGAAAATGTAAGAGAACACAAACAATATTTTGTGAGTATTACTATACTATCTTTGCGACAAAAAGACATTTTGGATTCTGGTTAGAATATTTCTAATATAAAGTCTGTTTTGGGTATCTAGAAATTGATTGACTGTATTTTACCTACCTATGTGGATAACTCCACATCAAGTCAAATTAACACAAGTTAACACAGCAGCATAATTTAATTTGCATTTGTGAAAGTCAAATATGGCCATGGTTTAAAGAAAGGGGGGAAAAAGAAGTACTCTTCTCTGAAAGAAAAAACTGTAAGCAAAAAATGTAAGCAAACATTATTTTATCCAGTGTAAATTAAAATAACATTGAAATATATAAAAAAATTACAGAGTTGGAGAGGTTCAAATCAAGATGGCCCTAGGGTCTCAAAATCTAATTTATTTCTAATGTACTTACAATTGCCCAGGCTAAGTAAGAAACACTTTGAGTAGGGAGACCGCTGTTAAGATGCATGATTTCTTGCCTCTTAAAATTATATTTGCAGCTAAGATTAATTCTCAGTGAAACTGCTTTTTAGATTGGATAGTTCATTTCTGATGTTCTCCTTTCATACTGGCTGAAGGACCTAAGTTGAATTTTTTTAGCAAAGGGAATACTTTAGGGGGCCTTTAGAGAAAAAAAACAAAACAAAACCACCTTACAGTACATGTAGCAAGATTTTCCCTTCTGTAAAATGTCAACAGGAACAAAGACTTAGTCAGGGATCTCAATTAGTTACTTGTCAGAAAAAACTTACTTTCATACGGAAAGTAAACTTAGACTGGAGCTTGTGTTTATACAAAGCAATACTAAATGTATATATCAGCTCATTATCCTGAACTTTTCAGGTTAGCATTTTTGGACATTGAATTGGTTTGCAAAATCATGTCTTTCAGTAAGATGTTTATTATTTTCTATGGCAGGAGAGGGGGTGGAAATACATTTTAAAGAAATGGTTTTAACATGAAATGAAACCCAAATGATTTTCAGGTGATTAGCTATGTGAGAGCCTGTCACAAAATAGGTGCTCATTATCTACTAATATACCTTTATAGCAATGGCTCATAAATAATTTTATATATGACAGGGAACCTTCAGCATTCTAATTTGATCAATGTGGATTTTTTCCACATTAAAAATGATCCTCTATGCCTTTATCATTCAACTTAAAACAATCATTATTGACTCCAGTAAAAGTGGGTTAAATAGACTACCTAATTGCTAAAATAAGAGAGTGATCTAAAAGTATAAGGTTTAAAGAAAAAGAAAATTGTTCAAAACATTAAAAAATGTGCAGAGATTATTATAGTGATTGTTGATGGTGTTTTACCTCTTTTAAAGTCCTGCAGGGATTTTACTGATATTTTAACAAAATATGTAATTCTTATTATGAAATTCTGTCATAGAAATATCAAATCATGATGTCACAAAGCCCCTGCTGGTTTCAGACAGTGATTAATGGATTCTGATCTGACTCTATAGCGTGACACATGCAGTTAAGTTGGAAAATGGCTGATTAGAAAATTTAGAGTCAACATGTGCAGTCAGTCTGCATGGAACAAGATAACACCCTGGGTGACAGCCCGTGGCTTTGATGTAGGACAGTTGGAAGGGATCTTACACTCCTGAGAGGAAGTCAGACTGCTGTACTGAATGAGGAAAAAATTCTGAAAGATTCATAAGCTTCCTTATCATTAATAATTAATCTTTAAGTCAACAAGCTCTGGCAATTTATACTGCCCAGCACTGAGGAACAGTCAATGATTACAGCTATACCTCCCTCTGCATATCCCTCTGAAGTGATGAGTTTCATGGCAACCTTAGGTGTCCTATCAGAAAAGCAGGGCTGCAGAAATTATGGAGATAATCTTCAACATAAATTATGACACTAGCCATCATACTTCATAAAATGAAGGCATAAGATATTTCCTTAACTACATCCTCCTGAGAAAAGGTTTAGGTTTAATTTTCCTGACAAATTTCTATGATCTCTGCCAGCCAGTGGTTCTTAACTGGATGAAGAGTGGGGTGTGACCTGTCCCTTAGGAATCATTTGGTGAAGTCTGGATGCAGTTTTGGTTTGTCATCAAAAGGTTAGAGTCCCACTATTGTGTAGCAAGTTGAGGCCTACACCCTACAATGAGTGGGTATGTACCACAACAAAGGATTAGTCAACCCAAAGGGCTGATAGTGCTAAGCTGCCGACACTGACCTGGGACAAGGAAGATATTTGCTCTGACAAATATAAATTTGATTATGGGGGCAAAGAGAAAGCAGCTAAACTGACGTGATGTCACTTCATGTTATTCCTGTTGCTGTCAAATACCTCTCAACATTACCGACAGGGTAGAGACTGGAAATAACTTGAAGAAGGAAAGAGGTGAGAGAAGAAGGAACGAACTTCATGCTGTAGATAAGAATTTGTTCTAGAAGACACCAGGTTTGCAAAAGTAGGTCATTGTGGTCCCTGGAAAGACAGGTCATTGTGGACCCTGATGTAGGGCTATTGCACTGATGTGTGTGAGATCAGGTGGTTTAACCTTTGGACCCTTGATGGAAGATTCTGAGTATCAGCCCCACAGTGTCTGGTGCACATTGCTGTTCCTTGTGCCAGCAGAAAGCTGCAACAGAGTCCCGAGAATCAACATTCTTCTGAGTACTTTGTCAAATGTGTGCTAACTGTAATCTACTCACAAATTAAGTCTTCACTTATCATTCAGAGGAAAAGGCTGCTCCAAACATAACCCCTGATTTCAAAACCTGACTTGCCTCCCAGTACCCAATCAGAACAAGAGGTTGAAAACCCTGGATGGGATGGGAGCAATGGCCAAGTGAGTATGTCAAACCAGGCTTTCTTTCTGTCCAATTCACATTAAGTGAAAATAAAACCCCCCACCCCCTTACAAATAGTCAGAGGTGTTTATCCTCCTTCTTCCTGGACTCCATTCTCAGTAATACTCTTAAGTTTCCCAGTGCCATGATTTCATAAGGAAAAAAATAATTAATGTTCAATTCTAACACCTGTGTTTCTGGGGATTCTTTCACAGGATTGAGAAACCATACAGGTTTTGCTGAGAAGAAAGAGTTTGCCATGAATTCATTGAGTTAGTTTCTCTCCCAGGTAAGATTCAGAGTGAGTATGAAATTGAGATTTTTGGAGATTGTTTTTTTTTTTTTTTTTAAGTATGTAAATAAATTTTAATAGGATTAGTGTGCATGCAGAAAGAAAAAGAAAATATAATAGTTTCCCAGTAGAACATCCAGAATTACACAGAGTAAATAAATGTCCAACCAAACAGAGCTGGCCTGAAGCAGGGTGACGAGACCCAAAAACTTGCTACAATTTCAAGGTGCCTTTTGGCAGGAATCCAAAGGAGGGCACAGGGGGCCATGCAAGTCTGGGATGAAAGAAGTAAAATCCAAGTTAATATTTCCCCCTTGCTAAAGTTTTCTTTAAGCATAAATTTATGCCTATTTTAATGTGCATCATTTCTACATAATGACAACTGCAAAGGAGAAGCATGATTACTGGAGAAACCATCTACAGTGAGGAGTCTTCATAATATAGGATTCTTCTATAATTTAGGAATTATAGGACACAAAATTTAGGGCAACATTCATACCCTCTGGGCTTCTTCAGAATTATCTAACATGACTTGATTCTCACTAATCACCACCCCAAAGACCCTGCCTTCAAATCTTGCCCTGGGTTGTAGAAACAGAAGATGGGAAAGGAGAGAAGAGGAATCATTTAGAAGAAAAAGAAAACTATCAGGATTTCTTGGTATTTCTTTGACTTTCATTATGTTCTCTCTGGGTGACCTGTGCTTCTTCTCTAAGGAAATAACTTGGGGAGATTGGGATGCCTGCAAGAAGGTGGGTGTCTCATTTTTTTCCTGCTGATTTTCTTTGCAGCCACTTTGTCTGACTGAGCAGATCTAAGAGAACTGGCGGAAATAGGCATGAGTGGGGGCACAACTGCGACCTATTTTTACTGCCACTATTCAGTGTGGCAAAGATGTAGGGGCTTCTCATGGACCATGTGCACACTGAAGATGTAGCTACATTAGAATCATCTTGCTGGACCATCATTCTAAAGGGTGGATGCTAGACTAGGAAACCTTAGCAATAGGAGGGAGGCTCTGGAATGGAGGCCCAGAGGTGGGGGTGGATATGTGATTAGGAGACAGAAAATTGAAGATCTCCCTCATGAGAAGACATCTCTGACTGGATATCCCTGCAGATTCCACCTAGGATGTGCTTTTTCTCGGTATAAATGCTCCTCCATCCTTGACCTAAGTCAATTCTGCTGCCTCTTCTCTCCAGGGAAGGCTTTTCACTACATTCATCTTTCTCAAAGCCTCTCATAAAACCGTCCACTCTCCATCAAGGAGCCCAGGTTAGTTTGCAATTGTACATTCATCTCTACTCAGCTGAAGTTCTGTTTTTGTTCAACATGATAATTTTAGAAACTATCACAGAGTGTGGCTTGTTAGCGGTTTAATACATTTTGTGCAAGGAAAGAAGGGAATCGAACTGCTGTACACAGATCTCTTGAAAGGCCCCCTCAAGTAGAACTTGTTTTATTATTATTTGTACACATGTTAATGCTCCTATTAGATTAGAAACTTCTGAGAGCAGTGAATCTAATTCCACTCCTGATCTCTGATAGAACTTTGAAGAAAGAAATGATGTGCAATATTTTTGGTGTTTGAAAAATCCACATGAATAAAACCTACCCAAGATTCTCATTCCATGAGTACACTCAGGGTCCACATTACAAACTCTTGTTTGGAAAAATCCTGATCCTTCAGTCATTAACTCAATATGTCTACATGATATCCACAATTTCTCTGCTTTCCTTTAAATTCTCTTTCAGATGAACTTATGCAATAGCTAAGGAGGTATGTGAGTGTGGATGACAATAGAAGGAGGAATGGACATTTTAGATCTTTTGTTCTCCAGAGGATCTTAGTTGGAAAAAAAAAACATATATCAAAAGAAACACATAACGATTGCTTCTGGAGAGGAACTAAGAAGTATTTATGGCACGGCTGCCTTATTAACTAATGAATTCAAAGGCAGTATGAAAATAAATGGAAAGAACTATATAGTAAGTTATTTTTGTCAGCAAGGGATGAAAATAACTCAGAAAGGTAGAGGCTTCCATCTTAATAATTGAAATCCTATTTCACAGTCCACAAATTTTGTGGCTGTGCTTTGATACCACAATAAAAGTATTCTGGAATCAAGGAAAGAAATGAGTTTTTTTCTTTGTAAATGCCGGAGCTATTTTTTCCCCACTGTTTATTCTTTTTAGCACAGGGAACTTATAACCATAGAAAGCCAATGAATCACTAAATGACCAGAAAATACCAGAATGAATCTGCACAGTCTCAATTATTTGAGACACTTAATTCCAAAGGAGCGCAATTTTGGAACCTTTGCAAAGAAGCCCAGGGCATTGGAGATGCCCACTCTTCACGACTACTTTGTGAACTTCCTCTGCAAGCACTATTTCCTCACTCCAAATGTCAGTGCTTCAGAAATCATCTTTGAAAGCTCAGTGTCCAGGGAGACACTAGTCCATTTTAATATTTCCCTTCACTTTACCACTGAAGAGAGTAGGCAGTTATTAGGAAAATAGTTTCCATTTCAAAAATTCTTACTTAAGAATCTGACTCACTATGAGAAAATTGTTTCTCAAAGAGATTGTAGCAGAGCAGTTCTTCCTTCCTTCCTCTTAGCCTTACTTTCACAAATAGTTATTGACCATAGATTGTGCCAAGAAATGTGCTAGGATTAGGGAATTCGATGATGAATGTAAATGAACTTTCTTAGTTCTTTTCTTGTGAGATTTATAGCCTAGTGAGGGATGCAAACATTTATCAAACAACCATGTGTATTAATGAAAACATACAAATAGACAATTCCTCGAAACAATAAGAACAAGATTCCTGAGTCTGACCTAGCAGTTTTTGAATTGAAGAACTAAAGCTAAATGAAACTAAAGGTAAGATATTACAGAACAAAAGATAAATGGAAGTTAATTAGGCAAAGATAAATTTAAAAAAATAATAAAAAAATAACAGCAGCAATAATAAAACTCACAATAATGAGTTTAAAACAGGAGGTGATAGTCAAAACAAGCTAAAAAACAAACTGAAGTTCAGAACTTGGGGGTTGGTGAGGGAGGGAACGACTGGGGAGGGGAGAGCCCCAGGGATGACAAAGATGTGAAATAATTATCTATGTAATAAAGTATTTAAAAAAAATAAAACAAAATAAATTAGGCAAAGAGTGGGGAAGCATATTTCAGATAGATATAAGTGTCTATGCTAAAAGAGAATATAGAAGCTGACCAGAGTGGCCATGCTTTATGCAATATGAGGGGGGATGCTGAGCAGGGTAAGACTGGGGAGACAGAGCCCAAGGCATGCATGGAGTCAGGTTGGTAAAAACCACACAGGATCTTATAATCACAGAAGGGGTATTTATATTTATCCTAGAAACAGTAGGAAATTGCTAGAAAGCTTAAATTGGGTTGGGGTTAGAGTTAAATGGGAGGAAGGATGAGAAACTCAGATTTCATAAATATCATTCTAGCTTATGCAGAGAATGGATTGCAAGGGCATGAGGGTGAATTAAGTGATAGTTGATCATGCCATGTCTACTAAATATATTGAGTATCTATTCTGTAGTGTATATAAGCTTATTTGGTAGTGACTAAGTCTATAATGAAGGACTTTTTAATTTTAATAGATATTTTATTTTAGAAGTTTCAACTCTACAGAAATAGTTGCTAAGATAATAGAGTGTTTGCATCATCTTAAGAGTGTGTAGGCACTTTTACTGCTAATATACTACATTACCATGATACCCAAACCATTGAATGATGTTGACATCATTATTAACTAAACAATAATTTACTTGGTCTTATTTATTTTCCCCTTTTATCTTATTTTTTGTTCCTAACATTCCATCAATGATACTATTATATTTTTCATCATTTTGTTTCAGACTTCTCTGGGCTGTGAGAGTTGCTCAGTCTTTGTTTAATGACCTTGATTGTATTTTGTAGAATGTCCCTTGACTTGGGTTAGTATGATTTTTTTTCTTATGGGTAGACTGAATTTATAGATTTGGGGAATAAAGAACACAGGGGAGAAGAGTCATTTGTAACCTATCATGGATATTTTATCATCTTGACTAATTGATATCAACCTTGATCACCTAAGGTGTTGTTTTCCATATTTCTCAATTCTTCCACTCTTCCTCTCAACTTCACACTTTTTTTTTAAATCAAGTCATTAAGTATAGCCCAAATTTATGGGTCAAGTTATACTCCCTTGAGTAGTACTTACATAAATGACTTGGAATCTGTATTGGAAATTTGCCACCTACTTGTCTCTTTTCCATTTTTTTCTATCTTTCTTTATTTTGGTAAGGATTAGAGACTTATTTTATATTGTGAATGGTAAATCAATGTTATTTAACTTGATGCACAAATTATTGAACTGACCATTGGTAGTCCATACAGCTGGTTCCTATCTCTCTTTTACATGTGTTCATTGTTATTTTTTTCCCAAGAACTTTCTTATTTTTTGTTAGTGTTGCAGATTTGTCTTCTATATTGTCTAGCCCAACCCTCAAATTCAGTGCTTTCTCCAGTTGCCATTATTAGAGAATGCTGATGGGGGAAGAAGACTTAATCTTCATTTAGATAAATAAGGATACTAATATTAGAGAGGAAAAGTGATTTACTAAGTAAAGGATATAGTCAAGATTCAATCAAACATCCAGACATTCTTTCCTCCATTCTCATTTTTGTGAATGTTCTACATTTCATTACAAACCCACCATTTTCCCAGTCAGCCCATGGCATTGGGGGATCCATCCCCAGCTTCAGGTGAATTCCTGACGTCTTTTTGTTTTTGCTTGTACAGTTGGAGTTAATGTCCATTACAAATCATGATATAATCGGGACAAAGTGATCAATATGCACACAGACTGATCATAAAATCCTTAGGAGATACCATTTCCATTCTTTCTGTGTTTGCCATTTTGAATACCCTGTTTATGAAGTGTATTTCATGGTTGTACCTTGGCTATCTTGTATTGGTAACTTACAATAAATAAATTCCAACTCATTTGTATTTAGTATGCATATAAAAACAATCATTTATTCAACATCATGCATTTGGATAGCATCTTTCACTTAGGAGTATTTTTATGCAAGAATGCATTTTAAGTCATCAGGGACTAGAGAAGTTGACATCATCACACATACCCTGGGGTCTTATGTTCCTCCCCTTATAGTGTGTCCAGCGGATGCTGGCCTCACAATAATATTGATTCTTAATAGCATAATTGTGATAATGGTGACAGCTGTGGGTGCCCCAGGTAGCAGCACCATGGCAGCAGTTGCCTCCAGAGCCTGGCAATAGTCAATAGGACTGAGCTGCTTCCCTTAAGGCTTGCAGATGAAACAGCATGAGGAACTTTGTTTATGGCAAAGAAGAGGGAGCAACAGTCTTGTTTGTGTAGATTAGGGCTGGGGGATCCAAAGCAGGGTGGCAAAACCCTTCCATCTGTTCTTGTTTTCTAAAGGGCTGATGTCAGCACACAATTTAATATGGCTTAATTTTCCCCACTCCCTGCCCTCAATATTGCTTTATAGGTTTATAAGTTCATACCGACCTCTTTGGGGAATTTGTGGAAAAGTCCCTAATGGGACAGGAAATACTGCAAAATGCCATCTCATTCAAGTATGAATGCTTTCTATCAACACTAAAGGCATCTTATTGGAAGATTGCTAATAAGTTCTAAGAAAATGTACTTAACTGCTGCCAACTAAAGGCATTTCTCCTTGCTTTTAATTAAATGACAAGAAGGTAAATAACTGGAAAGGGAGGCTGGTGAGACCCCCAGGGGCAAAGGATTTATGGTCAGGATGAACTAACTGGCTTGAACGTTTTCAATTTCCAGCAGTCAGTTTCCGGGCTACTTCTTTTCTGTTTATAGTACCTATTGCGAGTTTTAAAATCTTGTCTTTAAATTTCAACACTGTACATTGAGAGTTTATATTGCTGCTTCCTGGTCACTCTATATTGTATCTACTTCCATTTTAACATGTCTATAGTAAAAACCCCATAGGATTAAATGTATATTTTTATGACTTGCAAAAATTCTCAAAGGCATTATCTCACCTAAACTCCATGACAACGTATGCAGTAGGTCTAAGCACTACTATGTGAAGCAGGTGGAATGGAAATGTCACGCCCACTTGAGAGTTGAGGAAATGAAGGCCCAGAAACATAAAGAAACATTCTCAAAGTTAAGCACTCATTCACAGCTACTCACAACTACTAGTGAGTGGTGTTTCCGTAGTGTAGTGTTTATCACGTTTGCCTCACAACTACTAGTGAGCACATATCATGCTAGGTGCACAATTACAGCAGTAACTACACTGTGGTTTAGAGAACATGATGGAGAAAAGAGATCAGGTTCTCATCATCTTTCATTAGTTAAAGGTTTCTCAATGCCATCACTAACATTTTAAAATAAATACTTCTTCCCTGTGACTAGGGCTGCAAGGTCTGTCCTAATTTATTGTAGGATATTTCCCAGTTTGCCTGACCTCTATCCAATAGTTGCCAATAATTGCCAATGCCAGTACTCTCCCACTTGATAACCAAAAATGTCTCTAGACATTGGCAAATATCCCCTACAGGCCAAAATTACCTTGATTTGGAATAACTAAACTAAAGAAATTTTGTGAGCCTCAGTTTCTCATATCTAAAATTGTTGTAACAGCCTCTACCTAGCAGCAATGTTGTGACTAGTGAATAGATTGTAAGTAGCCACTGAGTGTGAAACATCACACTGTATATTATTCTTAGTCATGTCATCCAATATTCTATGTAGTGCTGACTTGTGACGTGCAAATGGGAAGGTGGAGGAATATTCAGGTCCTATATACTGTGCTTTCTATAAATAGCACTTCATATGCTCCAGCAGCTGGCAACTGTTCCAACTTCCCCATCCAGCCAAGTCTCATTTGTTCTTGCTCTCACCATCTGTAAACATTTTCTTGTCCTAGTCTGCATCATCTCTTGTCACCCAAATTGTAAGGAAGCTTTCAGGTTTTGAAAAGACTTTCTCAGGTTGATTTCAGAATCTTTGGCTCTGTGTCATTTTGCTCTCCCTTCTCATAAACAACCCACACAATGAATCACACAGCACTCAGAATGTCTAAGAATCAAATGGAACTGGGGATACTGTAACCCAATGTCCCCAAGGTGTCCATGGTGGCAGTGAGAGCTGATATGGAAAGAGAAGAAGAGGAGAAATTGAGTTGACATTGTCAGCAATTTTCTCTACCTGAGTCATACACACGAAGAATCTTTCCAGAGTATGAATAAGAATAATACTGTGACAAATGATGTTTCTTTTGACTGCTTTTGTTACTAATCTGTGATTTGACAGCTTTAAGAGTTTTAGTGCTATTTATTTGTAGAAAATTTCCTAGTCTTGACAATGAACACATCTTGAATAAGAAAGGGCTGACATTTGATTTCATCCAAGCCGTAAAGTGTTTTCTTTAGGCAAAATAGTGCAATTAATTTTTCCATGTTGCACCTGAGCTGAAAAAAAAAAAAAGCACTCTTCCATTCCATTTTTCCTGGTACTACCTGAGGTGGCTTTAAGCACTTTTTCCTATAACAGGAAATGTGACTCTAAAGAGGCTGCACAAATTGAGCTTTAAAATCATAATGTAAACATAATTAAGACAAAATACTAAGAGAATAGATTGTCATCTTGAGATAATGACCTCCAACTGCTATAAAGATGTGGAAGGAGAAGAAAACCAATGTCCAGAAATATAGCTTGGGAGTTAGCCAAGACCTTCATTGAATGTCAGTGCCCTAGGGCTACCTGAGTGATAAATGAGTTGTTGCTTTATAAAAAGCAGTCATTCTCAGGCAGGAGGTTGTAGGAGTTAAAGCAAACAACAACAAAATCCAATGTATTAATTAATATTTGCATGAAATGTACATATAGCCATTTGGACATGGGGATACTGATCATTACAAAATTTTTTTCTGCTTGGTTGCTGAAATTTATCAAATTTTTGTTCTAATCTCCCAAAACCTTTGATTTTCCATGTGGTTGATAAATTAGTTCATACAATGTACAAATAGCTTCTTGGTCATCTTTCCCAGGAAAAAAAAATCTCCCATCCAGCCAAGTCTCATTTCTCTTTTAATAACTGTAAACATTTCAGGAAGAAGTGGCTCCTGAGATGGGCAGGATGGATAAGAGTTTCAAAAGCTATAGCAGATGTGAAATGAGCTATCATTCTAGTTGAAGGGAAAAAGCAAAAATATAGTGGCAGTTGATAATAGTGTTGAGTAATCTGGCCACAGGACAAACATGGTAGAGAAGAGTAATAAGTATTTTAACTGGGATGAGTACTGATCATCCTGAGACCAAAATCCCAAGAAGGTGCTTCAGATGCCATGGAGTGAAGAAGAGCTTTGATTTTATTGTGAGATTTTTTAGTTTCTCTTGAAATTTGAAATTTTGATGTTCTGTCAGCAATGGGCCTATGATTCTGCTGGAACTGAAGCCAATGAGTAGCTGTCCTTATTAGATGACATTCTTATTCTTCAGTTGGCCACAGTCCCCACTGTTCTTTGTTGGGTTCACAGCACACCAAGAATAAAAGGGAGTTGCAATTTAATATTAAGTGTTATTTAACAGTATTGAATCATAATCTCCAAAAAGATATATGGCTGTATGTGTTCTGTTCTTATTCTGGGAGTCATGGAAAATAAAGTGAATTTTCTTATATCAAGCTCCTTTTACTCATATTTCATTAGCTCTGTCAGCAGTGAAACTGTGGCTCTGACTTGAGAAAGAGGAAGACTTTAAGTGTTTGGGGAAGGGAGCAATAACTAAAATTATGTCTTAGCTTGACCATGAGAAACTATACCAAGTGGATAAGAAATCAGAGTGCCCCAAAGAAGCAGAATCAGCAGGTGAATACAGTACTAGGACTTAAAATCACAATAGTCTCAACCAGGCTAGTAGCATTGGCAATGAACTGGGCTTTAGCTTAAATGTAAAGCAAAGAAAGTGACATTTTTTGAGCTTTTTAGTTTACATTCTTGAGTATTATAACATCAGAAATTGGAAAACTGGAAGCAGGAACTGATATGTTGGCATAAAATATGAGTTTATTTTGGATATGTTAAGAATATTTGGCAGATTTGTTGAAAATATCAGATTAGGACATATTAGACTATAATGAAAGGATAGGAGATTGAGAATCACCTGAATGGAAAAGGCACTGGAAATGATTGGAACAAAGGTCACTAATGCAGAGCGAATACAGAGAAAGAAACCAGAAGTTCATGTGAGGATTATGGAAAAAATTACATCTAGGAATGTCTTGATCCATTCAAGCAGTTATTAAAAATATCATGACCAGGTAGGTTATATGCAACAGAAATTTATTTCAGCAGATTTAAATCAACATGTGTGACAACTGAAGGTACTGGCAGGTTCCATGCCTGCTTTCTGGTTCACAGATAGTCATCTTCTCATGTATCTTTACACGGTGGAAGGGGACAGGAGCATTGAAGTCTTGTCTGTAGGATGTTAAGTATCATTTATGAGGACTTCACCTTCACAACCTAAGCACTTCCCACCTTATCATGCTGTCACACTGGGGATAAGGTTTTAGCATATGAACTTTGGGGGGGGGGGTGAAGGGCACATGCATGTAGTCTATGGCAGGTAACAATAAGGAAACAACAGAGTCACAGAAGGAGCAACCAGGGAAAAGGAGGGAAACCAGGAAAGGGAAGCATGATGGTAGGAAGGGACCAGGGAACTTGGAGATGGAGGAAGTGGTCCTCAGTGCCAATGAGATGGCCTGAGGCAGGACCACTGATCTTAGAGAATAAAACCAGGAAAGTAATTCAAATTCAAGTGGGGAAGGAGAGGGTTGAAGAAGGATGAATGTTAATTGAATGTATTAATAAATTACATAGCGACTTAATCAGCACGGTTCCTGAATATCAGAACATGGGTGTTGAAGAGTGAATTTAGAAACTAAAGGGCCAGAAAAAGTCATTATAATCTTTCATTTACTCCATATGTTTATAGAGTAACCTGTCCTTTTCACTGGTTTCAGTGACAGTTGATACCTGGCATATACCACTATTTTTAAAATGAGAAAGCTTGTTTGGGTTTATGCCTGGGTATATGACTTTGGTTTCATAAACTCATCCTGATATTTTGACATCAACCAAACTAATGTTAACCAAATTAATGTACTTCTCAAACTAATGTCTTATCTCCGCATGATCCAGAATATAACAATGAAAGTAGAAATTTCCTGTTATTTGCTTACCCTACAGTGTTGTTATTTTCTTATTTTTATTTTTGCCAATGGTTTTAGAGTACTACTACTCCTTAATTCCATCTGGGCTTCTGGTAGACTCTCACTGGCACAACAGCCACAAAGGAATTTACATTTTACTTGTTATAAAGCTTCTGCAATGTGTAAATAAAAGCCTCCTTTATTTATGGACTAGGACACTGAAACTGAGTCACTAAATAATTTTCCAAGGTCACAAGGGAAGTCTGCCAGATTTGGCAATAAAATGCAGAGGCTCCTGGGGCCAATCTCATCTTCTCTTTATAAATTAAAAAGAAGCACCTGGACTAGTTCTATGTTCACTGCAGTGCCATGGTCGGCCAACTTCCACTCACCAAATTCTGCTCAGTACATACTGACCTTGCTAGCTCTGGCTCTTAGGGATGCAGGTTAGAAATCAAAATCCATGGTTGAGTTGGATTATTGCAAGTTTCCTACAGAGAGGGAAGGAAGAAAAGTGTGAGAGAAGTGAGGGGGGAAACAAAAAGAGGGAGGGGGAGGGAGAGAAAAAGAGAGAAAATTCCTACCCATGGTGCCACAGAAGTTTAAAATGAAAATTCACCTGAATACAGAATAAAAAACAAATTAATTCTTCCCAAAGCAATTAGTATGGCATTTTCTATCCTGGAGGCCCCTGGGTTAAGAAAGTGAATGAAAAGTTAGTATAATCCACTTAACAATGGATCTTCCAATGTGGAAACAGAATTGTCTTGATATCATAAAGAAGTTCAAGTGTGTGCAGCTAAGTGTGTTTAGATGCTCAATAGCTAGCTAAGTGCATTGGGCCAGTAACTAAGTTATTATCTCCCAGTTCCAAACCCATCATTTTCACTCTGGTATGTGGTACTGGGTCTGGGACTCTGCATTTTTTTCTGCTTTGCTAGCCATTCCCAGTAAGGCTCTGCTGATAGTGGGTGTTAGGGGTAGGCGGCACACAAGAGGGAGACAATTCTTTTCTTTTCTGTTGGCTTCCCCTACTGAGAGTTGAACCCCAGCCAAACATCTTTTTCCTGACAGTGGCAGGAGAGACTGATTCCAGTGTGCACCTTCATAACAGTTGCAGAATCAGCCTCATGGCATCCTCCTCAGAAACAGCAGCCACCAACATCCCTCCTCAGAAGTCTGAGTACCAGCCACTAGGGCTCTATGATTTTAGAGATACTAACATGAGCACCAAGCACCCTCTTTACAGTTTGAAGTTGAGTTCTGAGTGACCCTTTTCCTTAAGTTCCTACTTTTGAATAATTCAATCCATTTTCTTTGTTTTCTCAACTCTACAGGTAGTGATTACTTCCTGTATTTGCTGCCCCTATGTACCCTTTAAGTTTTCATTTTACCTTGACAATTACCTTATAAAGCTGACAACTTTATAATTCATAAAAATCGGTTATGTTGAATACTCTCTGCTTAAACAACTGCTTTCTTCCTCTTGACAGACTTTGACTAAGACAGGCAGACAGACTGACACTAAGGTACAGCCATAGAGCCTAAGAGAGTAGGATTTGACCTTTCTTACAGAGGGGGGTGGTGGTAGAATAAATGACTGCTGGCCAAGGGGACCATTTCACTTATTAGGCTACCTGAACAATATGATGTTTGGGGGAAACCCAATTAATGGCATGGGAGCTGTGCTGTGTCAGGAGGGTCCCAGCCACCTGAAGGAACAGTCCTCTGCAACATCATGGTCCTGAAACTGTGGCCACACCTGTGTCATAATCCAGAGAGCCACTCCATCACTAAAGGGGCATGGTGCTGGCTAATCAAACCAGGTATCCTGCATGTGAGAACAGTCTGACATTACATTTCCAGAGTACTCACTCACTGATAATCTTGAATGTGAAAAAATGACCTTCAGTAATAAGTCTTGGGATAACAAGCACATGCTTTATTATATTTCATAGAATATCTGATTTGATTCTCACAAGAATCTTGAGTGATACAGCAAATCAGTCAAGCACACGGACCTTGTAGACACACGGTCTTCCTTTGAATTTTATTTTAATCATTTTGTAGTTATGGGTTCTTGGACAGGTTACTTAAATATTTTTGATCTATGCTTTTTCTCAAAAACAGATGCCCCACCATTGTTTACCTCATTGGGTCAACCAAATGGTCAGTGAAGTACATAAAAATACTTAGTCTATTGCCTTATATGATAAATGTTTTTAAAACACTTGCTCTAATGCTGTGAATAACAAACAAGGGAATTGGAGGGATGAATGTACCTACCTGCCCAAGGCTAGGTCAACCCAAGCCTCACACTTGTTTTACACTCAAATTCCTTCATTTTTTTTTTTTTTTCATTTGTGGCACCATTTTTCTGGAAGTCCTTTGCAAGGGACCCAGGGTTTTGGGCTACTAAGTTATGTCCTGAGCAGGATATTATCCTTAATTCCAGTGTGAATTCCTGCTCAAAGACAGCTCTCCAGGACTACTTGTCTTGGTATATAGCAAGAAATATTGATAAATTGGCACTGCCACCCATGTGGGTTTTATTAAGTGTTCATCTTTTCACTTGGCCAGTAATCAAATTCTTTGACGATTACCTCTGAAATAGTGTTTCCACTTTGGTAGCACCTGAGTAAGTTTTAAACAAAATACTGCTATCTGGGTTCTCTCTTCAAAAGATTCTGACTTAATTGAACTGAGCTTTAGTGCAGACACTGGTAATTAATTAAAAATTACATTTGATTCTACTGTGAAACCATAGTAAATTCTAGGTCAGAGGTTGACAAATTTGGCTCTGGGACCAAATCTTGCTAATGTATGTCTTTATAAATAAAGTGTTATTGAAATACAGGAACACTTATTTGTTTATATAAAGTCTATGACTGCTTTCACACCATCACAGCAGCAGAGTTGAGTAGCTG
The DNA here is from genome assembly GCA_004024945.1 of Uropsilus gracilis. Lineage (NCBI taxonomy): Eukaryota > Metazoa > Chordata > Mammalia > Eulipotyphla > Talpidae > Uropsilus > Uropsilus gracilis. The sequence goes on along the minus strand of PVHY01000297.1, from coordinate 13,575 downwards.
GAACAGGAATGATATAGTCTGCAAAGCCTAAAATACAGAGTAACTGACCCTTTACAGAAAAAATTTGCCAACCCTTACTGTTAAGACCTATATGAACTCTATGGGTCTGTTTCTCTACTACACTGTACTGTTGGATCCATGAATCCTATTTGATAAATTAGATAATATAGTCAACCTAGAGAAGTAACTTTCAAATTTTTTAGACCTAAACCTAGAGTATTAAATACATATTATATCAGAGGTGGTCTTTTAAAAATAGTTCTGCATCATCTTTAAGACTTTTCTTGAGTGTGGTCTGGACTTCAGGACATACTCCTAAGGAACAGAATTAAAGTATTTTTCTGGATATTAAATTAGATCATGTAGGTTGGAATGTTTACAATAGTATCTGATACATAGTAAATACTCCTTCCTATATCTTAATTCTCATTTTTACAGTCATTATAACTCAGTCTCTGATAGTGGTCACTCCTACTAGGAATTATTTCTACATGCTAAAGGAAGGAAGAGGGTAACTAGTCCTATGACTCATTGGTATCTTCAAAGTGGGAATTCTGGGACTAATACTATGATCTCGATTAGCTCTTACCATGCTCCAGGCAGTATGCTTGCACTTCACAGGTTATGTCTCCTTTAATTCTTACAATATCTCGATGAAAACTATACTATTATATATCCTCAGTTCATGGCTGGGGAAAGGAGATAGAATTTTAGGGTAATGTCACCAAAGCTACACAGTCAATAGCCTAGAGGCAGAATGGAATTCCTTAGTCTTTAGATCTAGAAACTATAGTTTCACCCACATTCCTCTTCCAGGACAGGAGAGAGAGCAGCTATTTTGGGCAATTGTTACAAATATTAGTGTAGGTGGTTGAAGGAACTGGGTGTCCAGTGCTGAAGGATACCAGTACTGGTGCCCAGAGTTACCCCTCTTAAAGACACAGGTATGAATAAAATATAGATAAAAGCATAGCTCCTGGCCTCTCCCAGGGGAAGGCGAGGACATTGGGGACTCTCTCTGGAAAGCTGAGGGGCAAAGTGATGCTTAGAAGAGATGTCCAGTTTGTCATCTGATTTCAGGGCAGGTACTAACATCTTGCACCTGTATGCACTACTTCTGGACACAAAAACAGTTCAATAAGTATGCCTTGTAGACAGACTGACTAAGAAGGAGATACAACCTGCAGTTCCCTAGAACAGGAAGGTTTCTTTATTTATGTGTCAATTCATTCATTAGTGCAAACATGAGCATGCCAATTTCATGCTAAAGACTATTAAAGTCACAAAAATAAATAAAACATGGTATTTTCCTGTGAAGATCAGGATGACCAAGTCCCAAATAGCCATTCACAATGCTATGTGCTGAGCTTTATAAAGTAGCAATGATGAAATAGCTAGGATACTCAGCCTCACAAAGCTCCAGGGAAATCTCTAAATGAGAAGAGATCTCAGGAGACCTTTTGAGCTGTATCATCAAGGAATACATGGACTGGTATCCATGAGAACATAAAGAAAATACAGACTCAAGAGTAACTGGCGATTACACAGAAGCTAAGGTAATGCTGTGGTTACAAGGAGGATTTTACATGTGTATATGGACCATCTCTGTCCAATAGCACTTTCTGTGATGATGAAAATGCTTTTATCTTCATTGTTTAATATGGCAACTAGTAGTTACACAAAACTATCAAACACTTGAAATAGGGCATTAAGGAATCAAACTTCTATGTAATTCTAATGTAAATTTAAAGGTATTTTACTTAATTCTTACAATAGATTCTGTATAATGTAGTATAATATCTATCTATCTATCTATCTATCTATCTATCTATCTATCTATCTATCTATCTATCTATCTATCTATCTATCTATCTATCTATCTATCTATCTATCTATCTATCTATCTATCTATCTATCTATCTATCTATCTATCTATCTATCTATCTATCTATCTATATATGATGTCACCTTTACTATATATCATGGCTGAAAAACTGAGAGATAAGTGAAGTTACCTGACCAGGATGACATAAGCTTTTACTGGGATATGAGCTGAGACATCCTGATCCCAGATCCCACATTTTCCACCATTCCATCACCATGTCAGCATTAAATTCATACAAATATTTTTGTAGGGATAAAGCCAATAATTATCAAGCATATTAAAAGCTTGAAGATTCTGAGAATAGAATTACTTACAACATATTAAAGCAACTTGCCTCTTTAAATGAATTCATGTGTGAAAACTGACTCAATTTTAGTAAACCTATAAAGTGTGCTGAGATGGTTCACACTTTCAACTGAGTGATCTCACTTAATGGATGCTGAATTGTATTAAAATGCTAAAGTGACTCCAAATCCTGTCCTATCAGAAGTCACTTAATCCAGGGATGGATGTCAGTGGGAAGGGAGAATGCTTCTGTAGTTAATCTAAGAGAAATCAGTAGGCTTTTTTATTTTTTTTTAACTTCAACAATGTAGGGAATTGGCATTAGAGCTCACAGCTGGGAACACTGTCAGGTGGATTTACGAAAGCTCTTGGGAGTATCTTTCTACAGTCCTTAAAGATTGCTGACATTTAGCCTATCCCACCAGGAAGCTGAAATTGAATTCTGACACCATTTTTTCCCAGTAGGATTAATGGCAAGTTGAAAAGAGAAATCTTGGAAGTGGCAGACCCTAGGTAGGGAGTCAGAATGAATTATGGAGTTCTAAGATAGATTTCAACCAGCGGCTCCTAGGGTAATGTGTCATGGCTACAGGAGACCAGCAAAGGTCACAAAATGTGTTAACTTCAAGATGAAAAGCAGGCAAATCATAGCAAGATGAAATGTCAGGTCATGTTTTCCCTAGGTTGCAGAAGGTGCAATTTTGAAAGATGAGTAGAGACTCCCAATAAGTCAGTTGGTGACTATAACAATGTTGAAAGTACAGAAACGTAGGCTTCTGCAAGTTCCCCTTCTAAAACTGGATATCTACAAATGAATTCCTGGAAAAACGGAGGGCTATATAGCTAATTGAAACCAGATCATCCTGCTTCAAGGACTTTGACTATATTCATTCCTTCCACCCATTCATTGAACAACTACTCCATGTCAGGTGTGATTTTAGCTACTGGGGACATAGAAACATAGTTTCGAATCAATCAAATGAGGTCTCTGCTTACCCAGAAATTATATTCTACCGTGGAAAGAAAGCAATACACAAGAAAATTAAATACAATTTCAGAGCATTTTAATTACTACAGAATATAACAGAATATGATATAATATCATGGTTTAGTTGTGGAGGGCATTTCTTTTAGCCAGAAAGGTCAAGGTTAAATTTATTGCCCTTTATTTTAGAGAATATTCTTCTCCTGCTCTCTGAAACTGTTTTAACTATCACAGCTGTCTGTTCAATAATCTTGTGAGTGTAAGTTTAACTTTCATTTGACTCATTCGATTTCCTCTTTGACTCAGACATGCTCTTAATGATATCTAAGAGAATTTGCTGGTATCCTTTGGGGTTCTATTTGTTTCAATGATTTTCTTCCTTCAGTTTTTGCTTCCAACTAAAATCCCTGAATTGGTCTTCCTTTCACCTAGTAGAATGCCTTTCATATAATTTAAATTGGACTTAGAGCTAATGATGATGGATTTGTTACATTGAAAATAAAGTTATCACTACTGGCAAGTGCTGGGGTGATTGAGGATGGTTTTTTCATGTACAAGGCAATGCCATCAGATATCACACTCTTAATCTTATAAAAAGGTGCCATCAGATATTAGCAGTCAGGAAGATTCAGCATCAAATAGCACTTGATAGTCTGTTTTTACACAATTTGTAGGTGTTTTGTAGTCTGGCAACCTTTCAATCAATTAACAAATCGCAGCATGAAAACATCTTTTTCTTTTTTCACCATACTACTTCTGGAAAGCCCAAAACTGGGAAATTGCCTCTAAATGAGTTAGCAAAATGTAAGTTTCAAGAGCACAGAAAAATAAATAAATCCCCAGGTAAGTTTATCAAGCCCAGTATGTCTGCAGACCAGCACACCTGCATAATGTTTGGAATTACTCTATCTGCAAAATCTTGAGTTTCATGATCTGCAGTGATTACTATTAACCCCATTTCACAGATGAGGAAAGTGAAGTACCCAGCAGTCTGGTAAGTTGCCCAAGGTTTACTACAAGGGGTGATTTAAAACCAGACATCCTGTCCACAGAGTTTATGTCTTTTTGATATGCTTTCATTTTATGAGAGATATAGCAAAGGCAAACTATTGAGAGGAGAAAAGGCCTGAGTTAGGGCAAGCACAACCCTGTAAGACAACTGTATCTCCTTCCCAGTCTTCAATAGGACTGAGACTAATCAAGCCTAATGGAGAAACCCACTGAATCACCTGTGGCCCTATTGTAATTGCCTCTGCTGTTGGATCAAAGATGAAGCAGAAATCCAAGCAGCTGTGGCATTGGCAGTAGCTGAGCAAAATAAAGGGGCCAAAGCACAGGAAGCACATTTGACTTTCAGGAAAGCCCCGGGGATGGAAAGTTAGGCAGAGCAAGTGCAGACAGAACAATTAGCTAACAACTTCTCACTTTGCCAGGACTCAGCCCTAGAAGAAAGCTCTGTGGAATGTGAGGAAATAAATTCTAATGCCAGAACACCTTCCTTTTCACTGCAAAGGTTTTTGAAGATACTAACAAGAACTAACAGTTTCCAGATCCATCTTCCAGCATCCTTTAATTCCCACTGGCTTCAAATAAGGTATTTCAAGTTCCTGCTTAGACAAAGGGGTGTGTCAAAGCAATAATCTGCCAAATGGAGTTACTCATTTCTCCTCCCCTAACACTAGTTCAGTACTTTCTCCACTCAGTAGAAAAAAGATATTCTTTCATGAATATGCAGACCTGAAGACATTACAAAGCGATGTAAGTTTGAAGACCTACTTCCCAGCTTGCTGGATTTGGACTAAGTTTTTAATGTCCTTAATTTCCACTTTCCTTCTGTATAGAACTAAATTTTGCTGAATGTGTAGCCTCAAAGGTGTGTTGCTTATTATTAAATTAGATATTGCATATGAAGCACTTGGCCCAGTAACCACCTTCAAGAGTTACTTTTTGCTCTGTCAGGTGTGTGTTTTTGAGGTAGATTCATTAGGCCCCAGCCTTGAACTACTGAATGAGAATCTCTGGAATGGAGCCTGGGAACTTTATTCTTATCACATTCCCCAGGTGTTTCTGAGGATGAGCATTGAAGCTGGAGGACCCCTGAGTACAGGCTAATATCTCATTACTGGCAATTATTACTTTCTTTACTTAATTAAAGGCCTTGAAAACAGATTATCTTCCTCCCAATCCTTACTACTTGTGGTACTGAAATATTTCTGTACTTATTGACAGTGAATGAATCCATTCTGTGAAGCTTTGGATGGTTTTCAATTTTGACTGCACATTAGAATCAACTGGGGGCAGGGAGGGGAATCGTGGGATATTGGGAGGATGTAGGGTTTTGTTTTGTTTTTTTTTTAAGAAACACTGATTCATGAACTCAGGTTCCTGGAGTTCAATTGAATTCATTTTAGTGGCAGGATCTAGAAATTGTCTTTCAAAATTGTTGAGGTACACATATATTTTATTTTTTGCGAAAGCATAAACTTTATTTTTATTTCTTTTAATGTTTGAACTGATTGCACATATATAATTATGGATTTCTACATGAAGATAGCCATTTAACCACTGCCCAAATTAAGAAGTGAAATATTTTTAGCCACTTAGAAGGCTCTTTCTGTCTCTCCCAATCAGTAAAACATTATACTTACTTTATCCTCACATGATTCTAATGGACAGCTGTTATAGATACACCTCCATGAAAGGGAGAGGAGCATAGAACTGCCATTTCTTCTACCACCACTTACATGTAGGCACCTTGGACTACAACTCCTGGTATGCTTGGGATTGGACTTGGGGGGGCAGCTCGGAAGGATCAAGGTGGGTAATATAGGGAACACATGTGACGAGGAACTTGGAGGAGACAGATGGAGAAGAGATGTGTAGAACTTGGAAGAGATACTTAAAGGAAACAGATAGGTACATTGTGGGGAGGCTGCCCCTGGTCTGTGGCAGAGACAATGGTGGTTGTTATCTCAACTTCATGCTGGATTATGTTGTCCATTTTGCATCTGAGTTTCTTCTTGTGTTCTAGTTCTCTGGGACCTGCCTAACAGCTTTCCTGCTGTTCCTCCCCCCACTACCATATGGTACCTTAGAGTTACAGCAAGTTTTCAGGCCTCAGCAGCCCAGACCCATTTCAGGCCAAGATAATTTGGCTGGGCAGAATGAGAGGGATAATCTTTTTTGGTTTTACTGAGAAATTAGTTTTTGTAATACTTTCTTATTTCTTTCCCTCTGTGAATACAGATTCTATTACAAATCTTCCACAGCAGCTTCCTTTGCCTTCATACATGGATGATGGAGTATCCCTTTTCAGAGCACGTACCCCTTCATGACTTGGGGTTTCTGGGTACTCCTCAGTCATGTGCTAACATAGGTTTGAGGAAAACTGATTTTTATAACACTGAATCTTCTATTTCTGTTTCCTCTCACCACATTTGTGAAGGTCTTTGAGCAATTTCTTCATGAGGTGATAGAGAGTAGAAACAGTAGGATGAATCTTAATTAGGTTAAATACCAGGACAAAGAGGAAATGAAACACTTTCACTCTAACCCAAGCTCTTCATTGCTGCCGACCCAGCCTTGTCCTTTCTTTTAATTCCAGATTTAGGATTTCCTCTGTGTCTATTCCTTCAGGATGCCAGGATCCCCCAGAACACTGCTACCTTTCTAAGGTTTGTTCTCCTGCCCAGAAAGCCTCTTGCTGGCTTTGGCTGCAGCAAGGAAGCAAAAAACAAGGTGGTTTCTTTTGTGCCAAGAACTCCCTGGCACAAACTGGTACAATCAATAAACCCCCTCATCTTAATGCTTTGAAATATATACAATAAGTTATATAGGACTAAAAAAATTAACCAAATATGTTTATATACAGATATCAAAATAAATTGAAACATTTTTAATGGGTTTATTTAATAGTTATTAAACAGCAAGGTCTAACAACCAAATCTAATATTGATGATAATGCTGATGCAATGATGAGTATAAACAATATTTCAAGATATCTGCAACAAATAATAGGCTATGGAAGTATATGCTAGTGTTGTGATTGGTTGTCTAATAATTGAATTGAATGCAAAATTTTAGGTGAAGATTAGTAAAAATGAAGATGTATTTTCTCCCAGTTGAGTTCATGAACCTCATAAATACAATTTGTAGACACCTCCAGGCATTCCCTGTGTGAGATAGTTCCAGATTATATTATTGCGACTTTCTGCTTGTTGGGGGATCAGTTCAGTCAACATGGTGGTGGTAACTACAAGAAAGCTGAGATATGCAGGGGTGAAGCAACTGTTCAGGGTCACACAGCAAGTTAGTTGGGATTGATTTCAAGATTTCCCTCATTGTCAACCTTTCTAGCAGCTTAGAGTGACCTAACTGTTACACCAGGTTTGCATTATATCTATGAATTATTTAATTGTTTATTCATAGAGAGTTGCTTTATATTTTAATAGCTACAACATTCTAATTTTTTCTCTTAGATGAAAAGACCAAGGAATTCAGTTTGCTTTTTTTCTTTTAACCTCACTAGTTCTATAGTGGCTGCTCAATAGCAACTTAAAACAACAACATATTCCTGAGAAGAAGCTGTCCAGTTCTTGTGAAATACCTAGAAAAACATATTTACCAAAAGGGACATGTCAATTTTGTGTAATTTAATATTTGCACTTTAAAATATATTTGGGGTATCTTTTTAAGATGATAAATACACTTCATTCTTTAAAGAATACACAACATATTTGAGTATAGTTTTGTTAAAATTTAAGAACTCCTCAACTGAGGATGTTTCTAACTTTTTGCCATTAAAAATAATGCATATTATATACCTATATCTTTGATCACATCTATTAGATATATCTGTGAGCAGATTACTAGAGATAAAATTATTGGATCAAAAGGAAATTTTCTGATTAACTTTTGGCAAATATTATCTTGTTTGTCCTTCAGAATGCATGTGCCAATTTATATTCCTGCCAGCAATATGTGGGGGTGCCAGTTCCCTGCAGCCTTACCAACATTAGGTGTTGGTAGTTTTTAGTTGGTTGTTGCCAAATGATCAGTGAAAAATCTGACATTGCTGTTAAATATGGATTTTTTGATTATTAGTAATGAAGCATTTTTCAAATGCTTATTGCATATGTCTGTATATTTAGTATTGATGCCCTTTGCTCATTTTCCTGGGTCCACAGATAAGTTTTTTAGATGTTGAGTTAAAATATACAGTTGCTTTTGAGTTTCATTTCACTAGGCTGCATCCTTACCTTAATTAGTAGAGTTGATTAATTCAAATTCCAAAATATGTGCAGCCAAAAACACTTTTGTGATCAGGTAAATGAAAGATATTTTAGAAATATGTAAATTATGGTTACATGAGATTTGCCTCAGTTTTTCTCTGACTCCACTGGAGACATGTGGAGTTAAAATCCCTTTCTATTTCTGAGTTCTTGAGAATCAGTCAGAAATTGTGCTCTATTGCAGTTCTCTGACATAACTGTGTATTATTACAGAGTGTAATTGTGCAAGGAGGAACTGGCTAGAAAGGTCAAGGCTCAAGGTCACAAAGTTAATAGATGCAAGTGAGCTAACATCAAGCCTGGTCAATTCAGAGAATTCTAGAGTTACAATGTCAGGACCTTCTCCCAGTGAAGGAAATGCTAATGATTGTATAGTCTTGCAACATGGCTGAATGCTTGCTCACTTGCTCCTTTGCACTGTAACAATAATAGTAGCAACCATTTATTGAGCTTTTCTCAGATGCCAGACACTGATTATTTCATTGGCTTCTGTCATCCTATTAAAGCTCTGTGAGATAATGTAATGGGCATTTGTTTTATTTTTTGTTGTTCAGGCCCATTCCCTTTTCTCCTGGAAAAAAGATTACAATTTTCTTTAAGACTATAGCCTTTCCCTCACTGTCTAATCCTAGTGGGACCTGACAGATGAGTAGTCTTGTCAAGGAGGGATATTGTGACCAGACTTTGGCCAGGATCTCTATTCAGGGACTTAAAATCTTTTCTATTAGAGCTGATCCTTCTCAGGGATTGAGAACTAGGAAGATTTATCATTAGTGACTGCTATTTAATTGCCAGTAGCTACCTGGATTTTGGCCTTCATTGTACCTAGTTTCCCAGCTATTTCTTTGATTCTTTGAATTCTTCATGTCTTTCCAATACCTCCATCTTGGAGGAGTTAACTTGAGTATTTACATACTTCCAGTCCCACTGTACAGATGAGGTCATGGAGCTGAAAACAACCAAACCCTGTTTGATGCCCAAAACTCTGTCATTGATATGTAACCAAGTTACATATCACAGTTAATTGATATGAGGAAAAGTAAGCAAGCAAGCTAACAAACCTTGGAAATTTCTTTTAATTTCACAATGAAATTATTGATTATATAGCAATGAAATAACTTTCAATTAAAATTAATTAACTGATCATTTTCCCTACCCAACACCACAAAAATTTCTAATTTTAAAGAGGTCTTTTATGGAAACAGAAACCCCATTAGGCCAATTTTGAAGTCCTAATAAAGGAAGATTTTTGCCTTCTCAGCTAGATCCAAGGTAGTGGATTAGGTAGAGGATGGAGGTCATAAGAAATTACAGGGAAGTCAACCACTGTGGGAATATGAGGAGAAAGCAGAACAAAACTACGTGTGATAAAATTCACAGATATTCATGAACTATATTAGGTCTGAGTCACACACACAAAAAAGGTGTCTAAGAGCACAATATTTCTGTAATGTTAAGTTTGTATTGAGGCAAAAACCTCCTACCATGTAAGACACTGTTTTTTCCTGGAGTCAGCAAAACTTTAATTAAAAAAAATTCAATTTATACTTATTCAATAAAAAGAGGCTTGAGAACTGCTGCTCCCAACTAAATGTATTGTTCCCCTTTGCAAAGTTAATTCTGAATATATGTATAAAAAATACTCAAAAATACAGGGAAATGTGACATTTGGCATTACAAGAAACATTGTAAATTTAAGGTGTGATCGTGGTGTTTGACTATGATTAATTTTTTAAGTGTTCTATTTTTAAAGAATACATTGAAATAAATACAGATTATAAGACATTTAAAATTTGCTTTAAAATAACCTCATGAAGGGGAACATGGGTAGGATAAAGATGAAACAAGAATTCTAACTTGCTAAGTAACCATAGTAAAGACTGGATCATAGCTACATCCTCATAGCCTTCATTTTTGTTAGCACATGTGAAAAATTTCCCCTAGTAAAAAGATAAAATGAATGCTACATCTAACTTAATACAGTTCACTCTGTTTATTAGGTTTTTAGTAGTATATATATCCAGCATCCTATCTAGAAATTAATGTTTTTTTTAGTCAATGTCTGCATATTTATAAGGCTCTAAGAGCTCTTTGCGTGAGTCTTTCTCTACTTGACTGTTCAGCCTTACTAAAGCAATGTTAGCTTAATATATCAGTTTCCTCACCTTTAAAATTAAGAAAATGGTAAACCAAAACCAAAGAATTTTTTTGAATATTAACTATAGTCCCTACAAAGAACTGAGCTTAGTCCCTGAGCTTAGTCTCAGTAAGTGTGATGACTACTATCTTAACTACTAACATATGGAAAGTATTTTGATGTATTTATTCAATTAATTGAATATCTACTATGTTTTGGATATACTTTGTCTTTTCTCCTTGGAATACTTGAAGCAGAAGAAATTTAGTAAGCCTAAGAATTAAGGATTATATTGTGTTTTTTTAGTCACAAAAGATACCCTATTCCAGGCTATATTCCAGTGCTGTGCTGAACCTCAATCTTAGGAATACTGCTACATTCTAACAAATGAACATCAAATATCAAAAGTGCTACTTAAAAATATATAAGGACTACCAAATGACACATTAATGCAGTCTGTTTAGTGATTTAAAATTCAGTGTATCACTTAGAGTATTTTCTCACTATGCAAATTCACATTTATTTCCCATTCATAGAATAGAAAACAAAAATCTCAAATGTGATACAACCTTTCAGTTTGTATTATTGGAAATCTGGATCCAGAGAACAACTGGAGAATTTCTGGAAAAATACAGAAAGCTTAAGATCCATATTGCTAAATGATGGTTTTTAAAATGTGAAGTCGACCTCTATGCAAACTCAGAATGTTCTGTGTCATTTGCTTCCTCTATGGTCTGACAGATCAAAGTAATTTTGCATTTTCTGAAAGTGGCATTACATTAGATATTGCCACCCAAATGGGGAGACTTCACTGCTATTTTCTCCCACTTGTCTATATCAAAACCAAACCTTTAAAAAGATGACAGAATTGGGGCAGAGCGATAATATATTTATCTTTTATATCAGACATGTAGAGTCAGAACAATTAGCTAAGAAGTATGTTGTTCCCTCCATCATCTGCTTACTTTAACAATCTAACTTCTTTCATGTAACTTGATTGACTTTTCAACTAACTTAGCAGATGTTTTGGAGAGAATCAAAACATCACAAAGTCCTAAATCTAGTGCTAGTGTTCCAATGAATCCGATTATCCTAATCTCCCAGTGGGGGAAATACAGATTTTAGAAATGCTAATGCTAAAAAAAAAAACAACTCCAGGCAGGCAGAGAAAATTTTAAAAACGAGGGAAGTCCACAGTGCGTTCTTAGATTGTTTCAGAACCTCTGGGTGGAAGGGCAATTGAAGCTTACAACAGCCACATGAAGTCTGCACATTAGAAATTAATGAGTTTGTATGTGTTTATCCTATAAGCCCATATCTTCATTTCAATAGACCCATTACACTAAACTTTGGACAGATAAGGCATTCAATGATGGGCAATATACTATTTGCCTATCATAAGCCAAGATGAGATTGGATCTACTAGAGTTCAGTACTAACAAGATCAGTAATCACAGTAAAAACATACTTCTTAAATGAAAGAAAGAAGTGAAATGTTCTGGTTATGGTGTAAATTAGTCCTGTGGCATTTGACATTTGCTATATAACCTCAATCATGTCCATAGACCCGTGTTCCATACACATTCCTCTTAACCAAGTCTACTTGGATACCTCATAAAAGTTTCAAAGTTAACTTGCACAAAAGTGAAGTCTTGGTTCCACTTACCCTCAAGTCAGCCTTGAAAATAACCCCCATATCCAACCTATTGTTCATATTTTTAAAAAACCTGCAGTGCATCCTTTTTTCTCTCTCATAGTCTATATCTAGTCTAGCAGTAATTCTTATTGGTCTGGTCTCTATACTTCATGCTGAATCCGACAGTTTCTCAGTATCTCCCAAATGCCATCATTTCTCACTTGACCTCTGCCTACCTGGTCTTATATTCATGTTTTGTTACCATTTAGTTCAGTTTCTGCAAAGGGCCAATGTGATTTTCTCAAGGCATAAATGAAATATCATTACAAGCAAGTTTAAAATTCAGTGGTGTCTGTTGCAGGTATGTTACCATTCAAACTCACTATTCTAGAACTCTAGATCCCATTAGATCTGAATTTGACCATCTGTGACTTCATTTCTTACCAAGTTCCTCACTGTCTTTCATGTTCCCAGAGTACTCCTTACTTTTTTCCTCCTTGCTATCCCTCTGATGAACTCTTGTCTCTGTGCAACTCACAGCTACCTCCTTCTCAGTGTTTAGTTCTTTAGCTAACTGACAGAGCAATTTCTAGTCCCTGCAGCTAAAGAATCTGCTCTTCCTCTTGACACCCTATCCCATGGTGGTCTTGTCTCTTCTTCATAGCCCACCTGCAATATCATAATTATTTACATGTTTCTTGTCCAAGTTCTCTCACTAGACTGACAGCGCCACAGAATTGACAACACACCCTGTTAACACCTGTCACACTCTTGGAGACCAGCACAGTATCTGGCCAACAAATGACAAAAGTTGAAGAAAGATGAACACAGTGGAAAAAATTCATCCATTGAAATGTTTGAGGATCTACAGTAAACCATACTTTTTTTTTTTCTGAGGGTAGAAGGGTTAAACAATTTCCATTCATGTAGAGTTTCCAGATTATTATCTTTCAACCAAAAGGAATATAACCAGAAAGCTTGTTGTTTTCTGTTCAAGTCTAAAGGGAACATCAAAGGTATCCAATTGCCTCTAAGATAAGGATGGCCAGGTAAAATTCCTAGAATATGAGCTTGGGATCCCAGATGCTACTCAGCTGAGAACACTTGCCCAGTTCTTCTCTATCATGTAAAGATGTAGTTGTGACACTGGGTAGGCTCAGGGAGTCAAATCAAGTTTGGCAACATATCTGGAAACTCCAGTCCTATAGAGTGAGGGATGTGAAAGAGTCAGATTCTACTTCTGAAACATCGGAGGTCAGTGAAAGGACTAACCGGTCATGTTGTGAATGCACTGTTCCTGGAAGCAGTTGCACTTCCATTAGTGGACAGGGCACTTGCAGTCCATGGGAGGCCCCC